>OY744481.1:241556364-241843895 GCA_963556165.1 Tipula helvola | reverse complement strand
GTGGCGTGTGACGAATGTCAAAATATTCGTCTCTGATTGGCTAGAAGCTCCCGTCACACGTCGCACGTTGCATATGTAATTCAACCTTCAATTTCGCTCATGTTTTTATATACCGAACAAATATCACATAGACTCTTTTTGGGAAACCCAAATCGAATTAAATTTACAATTGAAAAAATGTCTCGGTATTGCCTTTGAGTTGGTCGTGGAGTTGAAACATCTTATATTTCCAACCAATCTAAGAACAGCCGGTATATTTTTTGCGATATTAAGACATCCGAGAGTATTTAAGAACATCGTTTTTCATGCTTTCATTTTCGAATTATTTTTGTAATAGGTAAATAGAAACAAAAAGTTCTAGTTGAAAATCTAGTTTAGGTTCGTAGGCTGTTGCTATTTAAATTTCTATAACTTTTGTTTGGAATTTCTTTAACCAATTTCAATATAAACTCTCACTGTCTCGGTTTGTTGCCCAGATTATAAAATTTCTCGAATAAAGATTTTCTTTAATTTAGTTTCAAATTGCTATTATGATTGAGAGTACAGTTGTCACAACAACTAGGTTTCAGTTGCTTACACATCATCCACACAAAATGCCTTGTTTTTGTTTCATTTCACTTTCAAAACATTCTTCCTTAAATTTTGTGGATTCCGGTTTCGTTTTCTTGAACGCGTAACAGCGCGGGAAATATTAGGATAAAAAACTCAATATTTACTACATAAAGTACACTAACACGTCATAGTATAGTAAAAATAAAGAAACTTCCGTTTAAAATTATGTCAAGTTAACATAATATGAAAAAACAATTAAATAGTCCCAATCTAGAATATAATAATAGAATAATAGCGTTTGGTATAATTTAGTTTGTAAATATTATTATTTTTTTCTAGTATGCTAACTACTAAAAATGTCATAGCACCCACGGGAAGTGCCGGATTGTCCTAATTTTTTGACAGAAGATGAATAACATAATTCCGAACGCAAGAAAACAATCTTTCTAAACCATACTAACCGCGCTTAGAATACTTTAGAATGTGTGAAGCGCTATGTGTTTCATACTACTGGAGAAAGTAAAGATGATGCTGGTATATTGAATTTTGTACATACTACTATTGATTTTAAATTATTCACAAGGAAGTAACACTGGAAAATGAATTTGTCATTATTCGTTCGAAATCTTTGGATGTGACATCAGTTTGTGTATACAAAACCACCTCACACCTTACAATTGTTGAGGATTGTAACCTAAATTTACTGAATGATACTGATTTGCAAATATGTAATAATAAGTTTGTATTCCAAATTAATGGCCTGAATACAATAACCATCTAATATAGCTTTAAAAACAAATTTCAAATCCTTTATGGTGACGTTGAATATAAAAATTAACTCATATAAAAAACCGTGGTTTAACGCAGAACTAAAAATTTGTTATTTCAAGAAATAAATTTTATAAGTTGCATAAGACATAATATCCAAATAATAAGTTTTTCTTGATTTCGTTAAAGGGATCAAAAACAGCTTTATGTAGTAACAGCTTAAATTTATATTTTACCCAAAATTTAATGAACATTTGAAATAGCCGAAGAATATGTGGAGGGTAATTAACCAAATTCTTACAAATTCGTGCGACACGAAAACCGAAACAATTGAATTGAGATTTCAACTAACCAAATAAATAAATAAATGGAAGGTAGAAAATCAATTCCAGTTCTACCAATTTTAACATATTGTAATATGATCCACAAGAATTAGTTTAGATTTTGTATAGCAAAAAGTTCAGTATCAGTATCCTAGAATCTGGTAGAAAATATTTGTACATAGGCCCAAAGAGAAACAAAAGACAACAGCATGCATGTTCTTAAATTTAATGAAGGATTTGGGCCGTATAGATACCTAATTCTGTTACGGTAACTGTCATTCTGTGGATTTCACAGCAATGTGATCAGTCTAATTGAAAGTTATCTCTCTCTGATAGATTCAAATTTGTTACGATAGCGGATTTTAGATCCAATAAACTTAGCTTCACCTGTGATGTTCCGCAAGTATCCATTTTGGGCCAGATTCTTTCTTTACTATATTTTTAAAACGTATTTGAGTTAAAATTACTTAGTCAAATTCGCTGTTCACAGATGACACAGCCATTGTTTATGGGTGCATAAATAGTACAGAGCTCAACCGGTTAAATGGAGTGTGAATTTTAGATAATCTCAAGTTGGCTGAACAGCAGTAAATTAAAACTTAACTGTCATAAATCGAATTTCATTGTTTTTTATCAAAGAGCCAAATGAAATAACCTGGCAGCGTAGATGCATAAAACGAACTTAAGATGCTACATATTTACGTCTGAACATAAATTCTCAATTAACCTGGACTAACCACATAAATTCAATTCAAAAAAAGGTTCACCATTTCTTGGAGCTTTAAGGAGCCCTGCTCGATACATTTCACAAGATTTATCCCTCAACGTCTACTTTTATATTTATTCTCATTTAATTTATTTGGCACGATCTATAAATATTACAATACAAATCACAAACAGTGGTAGGAAATTCAAAATCGTCACTATGCTTGCAACAAATCGGCACCAAAACAATTAATATTTTAGATACAAAAAATTAATAAAGCAGCCGAATTTAACGAGCAACAAACAAAAATTTGTTGGCATCATAAAAAATTACTTTTTAGAACAAATAATAATAAATTGGCAAAATTTAAAATTTGGTGGGACTACTGGAAGGGAACATAAACACCTAAATTGTGATGAGCTTTCCCAACAACTTTAAATTGAAATTTACCTAAACAATAACTTATTTGTTCATGGAACGATCTAATATTGGTTAGATAATTAATTAGAGCATTATTATTTAATGGTGGATCAATAATAACCACCGGTTGATTTAATCTTGAATTATGATAAATAATTGGATTAACTAATGAATTGATAAAAGAATTTGGATAATTATTATTTAAAAGTGTGGTTTTTAAAAGTCGAAAATTATCTAAATGGAAACAAGGATCAGATAATAAAATAATTTTATATGCTAATAATTTTATAAGATAAAGCTAAATGAGAATTAAAATTTAGATATCTCCCAGAGGTAGATTTATGAAACCAATTTGTGATCAATGATCCATCATCATTATGGATTATTAATAGATCCAAAAATGCTATTCTATTATTAATTTCTAATTCCATGGTAAATTTAATATTACAGTTAACATCATTAAATGATTGAAAAAATGTATCAATTTTGTCATTAAGAATAGCCGTAATTATGTCATCCACATAACGATAATAAAATGCTGGTTCAAAATCTAAAGAATTTAAAACCATAGATTCTACAACATAACTAAATCAGCTATAGCAGGACTAATTGGAGAACCCATAGGTGAACCAAACAGTTGTTTATAAATCTTTTTATTAAAAAAAAACTCATAATTATTTAAAACTAATTTCAAAGCATCCATGAACTGAGTTTTACTGAAATTAGTACCTGAATTGTCTTTTATTTCTAACCATCTTTTAGCTAAAATATCAAGAGCCAATATACTGTCAATATTGGTAAATAGTGAAACAACATCAAGAGACAAAATTGTGTAATTTCTAGGTAAAACTATATTTTTAATTTTGTCTTTAAAATCAACTGAATTTGTAACTGATGTAGCAGATATCCCAACCGTTTTTTTCAAAATTTTGGATAAAAAAGAGGAAAGCTGATATAAAGGTGTGACTATACATAGATCTAAAAGGGGTATTTTCTTTATGTATTTTTGGTAAACCATACAGTCTAGCTACAACTCTTAATTGTTTTCCTTCTATGGATGTTATCTTTTTATGTTTCTCCCAATCACTAACCATCTTATTTAGTTTCCGTTGAATAGACGATGTTGTGTCATTTTAAATATGTTTATATTATTCTACTATCCTGTAACATTATTGAATTTTTTTCAAAATAATCCGAACTATTAATTAACACTGTCACATTACCTTTATCCGCCTTCGAAACTATTATATCGGGATTATTAAGGAGACAACTCAAATTATATAAAAACAATCTTTGTACAACTCAAATTATATAAAAACCGAGTTTCTGCAGGCGTCAAAACAATTTTTTTATTTTTTGATCTATTCTTGAAATTAGTTAAAATATTAACAAATTCATTACGTAAACATGGTTTATTTATGCTATTATCAATAACTTTACTAAGAGCACTTTCAACATTTACAATAATTCGAATATACGGTATAGATTTTACTTTTATAGGTGGACAAAACTTATCACCAAGTTGAAGAACTTCTACTATATTATTGGAATATCTGTATTTGTTAAATTTACTAGCCAATTATTAGCCGTTAGTGATTGCAATCCCGGACCGTTTTACCAATCCCGGGATTACGGGATTGAGATATTTTAAATCCCGGGATCCCGGGATTAGGGCTACCCATGCATATGAACAAAGAAAAAACATTATATATGTTTTAAATAATTTAGGGTAAGAAATAATTTTTATTCAAAAAATATAAATCAATATTAAATAAGCAAAAAAAAAATGTTGTTTGTGTCAGTTTAAGGAACGCACATTACACACTATCTTTAACATTATTTTTAAAATAAGATTTTGAAAAACAAATAGCATCGATCGGGTTGTCTCCTATTCTGTTCCGCAGCTTAGAAATCACAATTCCTGCCGCAGAAAATACCCGCTCCGATTCTACACTAGTCGGAGGAATTGCAATTAAGTCCTGGTAGACCCGTTGCAAATTACGCCCCCGGTGTCCGCATCCCTCAAACATTTTCATCTCCTTACCAACTATAGTTTCTAGGTTTAAATTCTTTGAAATAGAACTACTCTTTGGCCGTTTTTTTAAGGGTATTAAGCTTTGTCTAATGCTGCTTTGCAATTCGTCAGCCAAATTTTCCTGCGTACATTCGGTAATATCTTCGTCGGAATCAGATATTTCAAAATCAATAGAATCTGTTACTCGAAGTTCCGAGCTCATTTCACTTTCAGAATCCTCAACAACCTCAACTCGATGTAGAATTAAATGGTCGACAATAAACTTTTTTATATAAGAGCCTTTTGGAACCGGAAATATGTCGGTGCTACCAACTAATTGTTTGCCATTATGGAGATACTACAACACTCCAGACATTGTAGTTCTTCTTTCTTTAATGCAAATTTTTAAAGCATTTATTAGCTCATGAGCTAAAATATTGTCTTGATTTTGCAGCTTATTTAACATAAATTTAAGCGCAGTATCGCAAGTTAGAAGATTTTCGGCAAAGAGCTTCAACCGTTACTTTGATGGGACGCAAAATTAAAAGCAAAGTTGACGCCTGCTGAAACTCCAATTCGGTTACTACAACTTTTGATTTAATGTCGATTAAAGATTTTTGAATAGTACATTCAACAAATCGTTCAATCATGTTTATCAAGCTATTCCATCGTGTTTTGGTGTCTAATAATAAGGCCTTATCTTGGCTGCCGCTTTCGGCAACATACTTTTGTAAAATGCTATCATTTTTGATCGGCGAATGTCGAAAAATTCCAACAATTTTACGAATTTTATCCACAATTGGTTTGATATTAGTATGTGAAACATCAAAATCACTTTGGACTATTTCGTCTGTGTCTTCTTCTGGTTCACTTAATTGTTCATCGCTATCATCATCGTCAGAACTGTCGTCTATTACTTCACTTTGTGATTCATTCGAATTTTGAGTCTTTTTATAAAGCACATCTATTCCGGCCAATTGTATTCCATGAGCAAAACATAGTTGATGGTAAGTAGGGATCAGTGAACCAACCTTAACCATTACGCTTGCACCATCTGTGGTTATGCACACGGCATCTTTTTCCAAAGATAAACCAAATTCCTGTAGTTGTCTTTTGAGGGTAGCTATACACTTTTCTGCGGGCATGCTTCCATGAATCCTTATCATTCCCAAAACTCCAAAATTTAGATTCCGTTTCACATTCTGAATAATGAACATTAACATTCATATAGCGCCTATTGCGTCCATTTATCAAAAGTAAGACTTACTCCTGATTGAACGGATTGCAGTTCGGATTTTAATTTCTCCTTTATTTTCACGTAGTAATCGAGAACCAAATTACGTATAGTATTTGGTGATTTAGGGAGGTTTTGAAATCCTTTTGCTTTAAAGGATTCCCTTAAGTCGTATGAAGTACAGAGCACTTTGAAGGGAAACTCATCTAAAGCGGTTATTCGAGCGAGAACAGCAGGTAATGTGTTGTCAGTTTTAGTTTTGATGTAAGCATTAATTTTCCCTTTGCATTCGTTGCTGTCAATAGTTTTCATCTGTTTTTCATTTTTTTCAGAATCTTTTTGTTCTGGCTTCGACGTTCTTTTTTGGCAATTAATTTGGTGTATAGTAATTAAATGTGTGTGCAATCCTTTGGTGGATCCCCCCGCCGTTTTTAGGATTTTTGAGCACAGTTTGCACTTTGCTGAATTAGGAGTCCCTTGCTCACGCAAAAAATGTTTCCAAATTGCCGATTCACTTCCGGTGTTCGGAATAAATTGTATTCTCGATGTCGACGCCATTGCTAATTGGTTTCCTTTAATCATGCAAATTTATAAAATATAATATACAATTAATTAAATTTAATAGCTTTTTACTTCCGATTTATAGTGAAGTTCTATAAGTATGATAACCGCTCTCTTAATTATCTCCTCAATCGCATTCTTCCAAAACAAAAGTAAACTCTCTTAAACAAATATATGCTCGTTATTTTATTTCACACTACCGTTACACAAAAACAAAACAAATCATGTAGCAAATAATCACTGGTTCCGTAGTTTCCACTTGTCAATCGTATTTACTTTCACTTCACTCTTTTTCACAACACAAACAAATTAGATTTACTATTTAGATATTTTTTTTCTTTTACACACGAATGAACCTTTTAGTTTTATGCAAAATTGAAAAGGAAAAAAAAATCAGTACTATAGTCTACACATTGAATATTTTCTCAATAAAGAAAAAAACTGTGTTTATTTTTAAATGGGGAAAAACAGTTTTATTTAGTTTTGTATACTAATTTTTTGAATAGAGAAAATTATAAGCTATGAAATCAAATTATGTTCAGTCAATTAATGAATTCAAGATAATTTTTAAATTATATATATACATTTTTGAAATCCCGAGATTCATCGTAGAAAATCCCGGGATTTACGGGATTCAAATATGAGCCGGGATTCGGGATCCCGGGATTGCAATCACTAAGCCGTCTTCCAATGGGAAAAATTTGCTACTTCGAAGTACTTGTGAGTAGATACCCAATGGAACGAGAAATTGAGTGGTACAAGTAAAACACAGCCTTCTATTTAGTTGTTTTTTTGTCTTTTGTAAAGTTATTTATTATAGAAATGGCAATATTTAAAATTACATTGAAAATGTGACAAAAATCATGGACATGTAATGAAAGGAAAGCATTGATATTTACCGCATTGATATTTAAATCCATTTTGCTTAAAAATGTAACATCAACAACAAAATAATTTTGTATTAATTTTGACATTTTACATCACCAAAAAATAAAAAAACTCGATCGTCATAAGAAACTCTCGAAAAATATCGAAAAAGGTCTAAAAACCATCTATTAGAATTTTCGCAACTAAAATCTACCTAGCGCAAATTTTATGCGTAACTACTTCTGTTTTCTACACCATCGTATAAGCATGAGTAGTTGTGAGTAGATACAAGTACTTGCGAGTAGTTTGCTTTCGCCAATGGAAAACGCTTATTGATGTTATTATTAGAATCGACCCTGTCATTTATTATATTTTGAATGTTATATGAATCATTATCATCAACACGTACCATTTGATTAAATTTATTATATGTATTTATATGTTTAGTTTTAATAAAATCATACCTATAATGAAAACTTTTTTCCAAATTTGTTTTAAAATTTCTAAAAAAATAATATGAGATGAAGTTCCCAATATATTGTATCTTCTTATTAATAAATTTGTTGAGTTTATTGATTTTAAGGAAAATTTCTGATTGCTCTTGGTTGATAACTCCAAAAATAAATCGGTTTTGTAATTTTTCAAATACAACTTGGTTTATATGACACACATTTTTTCCTTCTAGATTTAGCAAAACATTTTGCTTTCGACATTTGGGTACCAGATTTTATCAACATAAAAAAGATGCACAAAATATTACATTAAATAAATTAGATCACAATAATGCTAGTGCTCTTTCTGAACATTTACATGATGCGAAGCATGATCCGTTTCCTGATAAGGTGGAAATTTTAGAATATGAAGCTGTTTGTTCAACTAGAATGTTTTTAGAGATGATCCATATCAAGAAGAATGTCCATGGAATTAACAAACAGTCAGATTGTATAACTTTACATAATACTTATACATAATCATTTATTATAAATATGCATATTTATATTTTTGTAATGTAATATAATCATATGAATCATTTATTAAACGTTTCTATTTTTGTATGTCATATGGTTTCAATGTTTATAAGGGTTTTTATCTAAGACTTTTAATTTATCTAAGAAGGTTTGGATAATTTGTTCGGTTTGGGTAAAAATCGAGTTTTCTTAAAAAATGTTTCAGTTTTAATAAAATCGATATGTCTTTTCTATTGTATAGAATTCAAATATTTTATTTTTCATACTAAGTTGACATTGCCGATTTTTTGGTTGTGTTTTTTAATTTTTTGAAAAAAATGTTTTTGCTTTATATTACTAGGTTTTTTGAATTTTTCATTTATTGTTAATTTTTTGACATAATTGCTGAAAAATATTTTAGATTTAGCCCTGATGATGCACAGAAAAACTGTGTGAAACGTCGACGAGTGAATAATTTTTTAATAAATAGGCTCCATTTCCAGATAACAACCGTATTTTAATAAATAAAGTTGTTTTTGAAACAAAAAATGGCCCTGCCCAATTCATTTTATCCCGACTATTATCAGAAATTGAAATAAATTTGTATTTCATTTATGTCAACAGTCTTAAGATTCTATTCCGAATTTTTTTGCAAAGGCTATTTCAAATGTCTGCTAACCCGCAGCCCCGGCCCCATCATTTTCCGCAGAAATACTAATTATTTTTGAAGCGTTTTGCAACCAATTAGGATATAACTACTTTCAGTTCTCCTTAAACACTTATTAAACAAACTAATTAAATTGAAACATTTAATTTAGATTTTTAAAAATTAATATATTTTCGGAAACACTGTGTTTCCATCATCAGATTATAAAAGTATCTACAAGGTACCAATTAGGTTCACTAAATCTGATCATTTAAGCGTACGTCTCATTCTTCTACTCTTAACGTGTGGTTCTAAATCGTCCCGATAAAATCGTGTACTCTGTCAAAGAATAAATAAAATGTGAATCTTATACGTAAATTCGTATTTGTTTGTATGTATATGCACACTTGATTTGAATTGCTACATAGTTTTGTTAACAGAAACTGGAGAACTATCTTTAAGAAAAAAAAAAAGTTTTTATGTTTGGATATAATGCTATTTAACTCTTCTTCGTACAAAAGGAAAAAAAATATGGTGGTGTTAGGAGAAGATGGGTGGAGATGAATTTTGTGACGGATCTTGATTTGGATACTTTCTTGAATCTACTTAACTATGTAATAGACAACAATAATTATTTCAAATTCGACAATACAATTTATAAACAAAAGTTTGGTCTTGCTATGGGTAACCCGTTGTCACCGATACTAGCTGATTTAGTTATGGAAAGGCTTTTTAACGAATGTTTGCCATTACTAAACCACCAACCAACCATAATCAAAAAGTATGTTGATGATATTATCCTGGCAATCCCCAAACAGTTTATCACAGATACACTTAATAAATTCCATAGCTTTGATCCACACATTAAATTTACAGTTGAAGAAGAACATAACCAAACTATTCCTTTTTTAGATCTCATGTTAATAAGAAACGAATGTAAAATTAAAACCTGCTGGTTTAAGAAAAGTACAAGTTCAGATCGTGTCCTTAATTTGATCTCTTCCCACCCTCCCAATATGAAATTTAACTTAGCTGTATCGTTTGCCCGGAGAGTTCTATCATTGTCGAACAGTGAATTCCATAACAAAAATATCTTAACCATCTCTGAAACGCTACATAAAAACAACTATCCGAAAAAAATAATTAATAGAGCAATTATGAAAGCAAAATGTATTCTCAATAATAGTAACACTACTGCCATCAATAATGCTACTGATAGCTTAACAACTAACAAATTCCATAGTTTGACGTACGTTAGAAATTTATCCCAACAAATCGCAAAAATCACTAAACCACTTAATACCCCCAATTTCAAAATTGGGTATAGAATGTCGAATAAAATTCGATATCATATACCCAATTAAAAGATAAAATACCAACTGACCAACATAGTGGTATTGTATACGAAGTTCCATGCGAATGTGGTAAGTTAAATGTTGGTGAAACCAGTAACAAATTACGTACCAGATTACAGCAACATCAGAGCAATGTAAGATGCAAGAGCCGAACAACAGCTCTGGCAATTCACTCCTTAGACAATGATCACACATTCAAATTTAATGAAGCCAAAATTGTTCACAAAGAAAAACGTAAAAACAATAGACTCATCTTAGAATCGGCGCATATCACATCAAATATTGACAATAATATAAATTTCAAAACAGATACTAATAAATTGTGTGAGGATTTCAAGACAACAATTAAAATTTTTAATAGAAAACGCAAAAAATAACAGTAACACACAAATAATAAATAGAAATTAACCCTATTTGAATTTCCTAATTATATTTTCCATATTTTCTGATTTTTTATTTGTATTTGGATCATGAATATTTTAGACACAATCAGTTTGTTTTCCTGCTAATATTATAATTGATAACAACCTTAATATTAATATAGGTCATGAATTGAAATTTCTGTTTGTTGTGACTCATAATTACTGCTTCATAGATAATGGTAAGAGGACGTACTTCGAAAACGTACACATACAATTATTTAAAATATGATGTTATTTTTTGTATCATTTCCAATAGTATTTACGTATAAGTTAATTTTGTCGATCGTTTGCTTTTTTTGCGTTATGACGTAGTATTTGATTATAATACGCATGTATAGCTACGTACATATTTATGTAAATTTATATGTATGTATATTTATTTATATGTTCTTGTTTCGACTAATGTAATATCGGACAATATTATTAACATGCGCTATATTCAAAAAAAATACGTCTTAACTGGAAGAGTCATTTTAATAGTGACAACCACTCAGAGAACACAAAATAATATCTAAATTTGCCTATAAACGTACTTCATTTTATATGTTTATTATAAGTTAGCAAAATGTGGTGTCAATCATAATTCAATTTACACAATTATGATTAAAAAATTTTGTAATTTATTAATGTAAGTTATTTTTAATTTGTTAATTCATTGTGTAAGTGACCTTACCTAACATTTTTATTTAATTTTTATATTTTTGTTTCCATTTTGTAAAATTTTTTGTACAGAATTCCTGATGATGAGCAGTTAGCTCGAAATATCGATTTTATTAAAATTATTATTTAACATAATCTATAAGGAATATGTAATAAATAAACATTTTTGGCTGAATACACGTTTCATAACATAATTTAATTAAATTTTTTAATTTTTGGTATCCAAAACAAAAAAATATCTACTTAGGCCGTATGAATTTTCTTTCACCGGTCATTGGTTCGATATATGTATACGGTATAGTGTTATAGACATCCGTTTATATTTCGAATAAAATACTCGTTTATATACAGACATTTGTATTCTTCCTAGCCTAGCACGTGATTATTTTAAAAATGGATTAGGTTTCGTTCTACATTTTTTATCGTGTTGTAGCTATAAATCTCTTCCCGCATTATACATCATGCTATAAATAACTTTGTAGCTTTCGTTATATATACATAAATATATGTACATGTGTACATCTAAAAAACTTTCACCACCTCTTACTTTAAAACAAAAAATGTTTTTTTTTGTGACATCGAGATAAATTGATTTTGTAATATTTAATAATATATTAGTAAGTATATAATAATAATAAATTAAATGTCATATGACAAAGTGTGTATTCCAGAAAATTAAAGTAAGATGACAACAACAAAAATAGGAAACGAATAAAATAATAAACAAAGCGATTTTTGATTGATTTCATTAAATGGTTGTTGAAAATTAATTGACATTTTCATAACACATAATGCATGTTAGATTTGTGGCATTTAAATCAATTGACATACAATTATAAATAATTTGTGTCGAACATTTTGAAAAATGTCGATTATAAATTTAAAAAAAAAAAAATAAAAATCAGAAAGATATGTGCATCATTATATATGTATGTCAAATTGAAAATATATGTTAAGTAAATATAATACTCATAATTTATGTGTCTCACTCCCTATCGCACATACAAATACACATAAAATATGTATATTTTGGGGTATATAATACCCAATATGTATGCTTTAAACTACACAACATACATGATTTTTCCAATCTAATTTTATAAACATATTTTAAATCACTCCCTTATCTATAATCAAAACAATTCAATTTAAATAAATCAACTGTTCGATTTACATATAATTGCCATTTAGCCAGAGCTTAACAGCCAAACAGAGCACACACGCACAAAAAAAGGACGTACCATTAAAGTAATAATATTAAATTGACCATCAAAGTCCAAATAATAACAATAAAAATAATAATAATAATAGTAATAATAATATATGTAATAGCTAAAACCAGAATCATAAAACCACATAGCGCACCAAAAAATAAATCGCATAAATAAAAAATTTACTAAGGGTAACCCCAAAAACAAAAAAAAAAGGCGAAAAATTTAATATTTCGATTATTTCAAATTTTATAAAAAAGAAATTTCTAAAAAAACAAAAAAAAAGGGGGGAATCATTCATTGTTATCTAGCTTTGTCTTTATAATATTCTACCAACTATACTATTATCTTATTTTTTTTTGGAGGGAAGGAAGGGACCTATACATATATCAGAACAATAACACGTACCAACTAATAGTGCCGCAGATAAGCGAATGAAACATAATACGCAAATACTTTTCAAATAATTTTTTTGAAAGGCATTTCGAGAGTTTAAAATTTGTTTAGAGGGAGGTTTCACAATAGAAAATACAATACGTTAGTGTTGATCAACGTGCTATACTCTACGTGGAACAACTAAACAAAGAACGATTTTCTCAAAAATTTAATAAAGCTTTTTGTACAAAAAGGGAAAATATTGGCTAAATTGCCTTACATAAATTAGTAAGTTTGGCGTATAAGTAAGGACATTATTAAAAAGTTACCTTAAAGCTTAATACTCTGGCCTAGAACCTAGAGTAACACATATAACAGAGGTGAGGTAAGTAATAGCTATAACAAATATGGGTGCTGACAAAATTAAGAATAAAAAACAAATCACACGATTTCCACAGTTTTCGTATTAATAAGATTCTTTCGGCTTTTTATAGACACAATATATTAATAATAATGGCATTCACAACATTTTCGACTTGTCAATCAGAAAAATGAAGAGGCCAGTCATTTATAATATATCTACCAAAAAAAGTAGAAATATCAAAATCCCCGCCCGTACTTTAACCCCAGAGTTAATACAAAATGTATTTTGACTCTAAAAAAGAAAACCTTTCCTTGCGTTTTCGTGGGTAGTTTGGTTTCGTACTGATAATCTCAAAACAAAAAGTTCGATCTACTCATCAGGTAGCTACGACCAAACTACAAAAATACAATTCCAACTCCATACTTTAAGTATGAAGCAAGAGTGTAGTTGACTTAGCGAATTATAAATAAATTCACCAAATCAAAAAACACAAGGAAAACTTTTCATTTCTGTGTGTTTTTATGCCAACACGAATAATAGAAAGAGAAGTTTAGTTGTCTGTATTAAATCAATAAGATTCTTTCGGCTTTTTATAGACACAATATATTAATAATAATGGCATTCACAACATTTTCGACTTGTCAATCAGAAAAATGAAGAGGCCAGTCATTTATAATATATCTACCAAAAAAAGTAGAAATCTCAAAATCCCCCCCCCGTACTTTAACCCCAGAGTTAATACAAAATGTATTTTGACTCTAAAAAAAAGGTAAAAAAAAGGAAAGGTTTTCTTTTTTAGAGTCAAAATACATTTTGTATTAACTCTGGGGTTAAAGTACGGGCGGGGATTTTGATATTTCTACTTTTTTTGGTAGATATATTATAAATGACTGGCCTCTTCATTTTTCTGATTGACAAGTCGAAAATGTTGTGAATGCCATTATTATTAATATATTGTGTCTATAAAAAGCCGAAAGAATCTTATTGATTTAATACAGACAACTAAACTTCTCTTTCTAGTTTTCGTATTGTTTCTTGTACATTTAAGTGAATTTGATTTAATTATGAATAATATTTAAATTTCATAGAAAAAATAGCGTGTTGTATGCCTCGTGTGAAAACGTCCAATATCCAAGTGATTGCAACCCTATGTTTCGTTAGTTATCGCATTTTATGCCAGATTTAAAATTTTTATTTTATTTTGAATTTTGCCATAAAAATTACCTTTGGCCAAATGATCATACAGCAACTGACGGCACTTTCATTTAGAAAATGAATAACCAAACGTTATGTTTTAAATTGATGTTTCCATTTTTTAATTATTCAATTGATTTTATACATTTAAATTTGTTATTTATTCAACAATTTCCGTACTGGGAATCGATAGTCTATGCATATGTTGGTGGATGATGGTTATGCGCAGCTTGACAGAATATGATATTTGAGACAGAATAAGAGGGCAACGCGGATTCTATATCTCAATGTTCAAGGTACCAAAACAAATTTATTTGATAAACTAAATATTATAATATCTATGTTTAGTCCAGTGGTTCCAGTAGTTGCTGAAATGTGGCCGTATAGCTTGTGAAATAAAATAGTACAATTTCGACTCTTATGATAGCTTCCATTCACTTAGAAATTTGTCCATGGGGCCACTAAGGAAGAGGGGAGGTGTAATTTTTAACTTCAGTAACAATTATGATAATATTTTGGGTATCGATATCTCGTTGATTAATATAAAAGTCTTTGGGGTGTATAGGTCCAATAATATTCACAACACAGCGTCAAATTTTATTCGTAATTTGGAGTATTTACTAGACACACACAGGAATTCGATATTTCTGGGGGACGTTAACATTGATCTTTTAGGCTCCTCATAGCTAAAAACAGATTATCTAAACCAGTTGCAGGTTTATGGTTTTAAGTTACTAAACAAGGTTGACAATTCGTATCCAACAAGATCTAATTTAAATGGCAGTTCGATCCTACACCATGTATTTTCTATTATAGTGGGGAGTAAATTCTCTGTGTGAGTACGAGTGTCTAGATCTATCTGTAGAGTGCCTAGATCTATCCCAGTGCGATACCTGAAAGTCAATGAGTATCGAGTTGTGCAAGAGCGTAGTGATACTGATTTTAGTGAAGTGGTCGGGCTAGATGAATTGCTAGAATTTTTTAGGTCAGTGATTACTCAAAACACAGTAAATATTTCAATTAAAAGTAAAAACAAACGCATTAAACCATATATTACACAGTCAATTATCGAAATGATTCATTATAAGAATAAGCTTTACCAAACAAGTAGGCGATTCCCGGAATCCCATCTTCTAGAAATTGTGTATAAACAACGCAGAAACAAACTGTGCAAAGTGGCAAAAAGATGTATTTTTCAGATAGAATACAAAATAATTTGGGTAGCCCAAGAAGGATATGGAAAACTTTCAATGAGGTTATTTATAACAAAACCAAAAAAAAATACCCGTGGAAATAGCAACTAGTGAGGGGACTTCGATGGATACCCAAATAATTGTGAACGAATTAAATAAGGCATTTGTTAATTTAGAGGCATTAGAAACAAGGCATAATGTTGTTAACGAGGATCTTGAGTTAGATAAATTGTATAAATTAAACAAATTTAATTTTACCCCGATTACTGAAATTGATTTGAGGAGTATGATAAAAAAAATTAAGAATGGTTCCCCGGGGTATAATTCTATTTCTAAAAAGATTATCCAGGGTGTTGCGGAGTATATTAGTGGTTGTCTGACCGGTATTTCCAATAAGTTGTTTAGTGTTTCTAAATTTCCTAACCAACTCAAAATAGCTAAAGTTACTCCCATACAAAAAGGGGGTGATATAAATGATCCGAATAACTACAGATGCATAAGTGTACTCCTAGTTTTGTCGAAGCCTCTTGAATATATTATGCAACAACAAATTTCAGATTACCTTCAACTAACTGAAACCATAAATAAAAACCAATTTGGTTTTATACAACATTCAAATACAACGTCGGCCTGTGTCTCAGTGGTAAACTCAATACAATCCTCGTCAGATAGGAAACTGACTACTGCAGCACTTTTTCTTGATCTTAGTCGTGCGTTTGACTCACTTACACTATATAACACTGGGTTTGACTTGTCGGCAGCTAATTTGATTAATAATTTCTTGTCTGAGAGGGTACAATTTGTGGAGGTAAAGAAAGTTGTGACTTGTGAGTATGCAGTTGAATTTAATATCTGGGGTGCCGCAAGGCTCCATTCTTGGTCCAGTTTTATTTAATATTTATATTAATGACGGAAGTTATTTATGTATGCGGATGATGGTATAATAATTTATTCTTGTGAGAAATTTGAAGAACTGAAGACTAGAATGGAGAATGATTTACTTAGCTTAAACGAATATTTCGGAAATAGTCACCTAAAATTGAATCTGAGAAAATCAAATTATATGATTTTTAGAGGTATTCCTCGTATTACTAATCCATTTGCTTTATCAATTAATTCGCAAATGATCCAGAGAGTAAAGGAAACGAAGTATTTAGGGTTGCACCTAAATGAAAAATTATCCTGGGATACTCACATAACTCATATAAAAAATAAGCTCTCCCCGTTTTTGTCTATCTTTTATAGGCTGAGAAGTTTGGTCCCAACTAATCTAATAAAGGATATTTATTTTGCCCATGTACACTCCCATCTGCTCTATCCTAATCCCGTATGGTCTTGTGCCCCAAAAAATAAAATAAAAGAACTGGCGGTAATGCAAAATAAGGTAGTTAAAATCATGTACAACTTACGCAGAAGAACACCGACAGAATTGCTGTATGACGAGAAAATCTTATCATTAAGTACAATAATTCAACTGGAAGGGGTGATATTGATAAAGAAACTGCTGCTGAATTCTCTGAAAGCGGACGTAACTCTGTTACGGGTATCCAGTACACATGGGCATGCAACTAGGGGAAGCAGTGTACATTGCAACTGCACAGTATAAGCACGAATGTATGTATATATGGGAGAAATGGGGTGTTATATAGGGGTACATCACTATATAATGCACTTCCGGATGACATTAAAACATTGCATACTATTAAGGCTTTTAGGAGAAAGCTCAGGGAGTACCTACTGGCTCTGGATTGAGCAGCTAACATTTGTTTGGTTAGATTTCTGTAGTAGTGCACGGTTGAAGTGAGGTCGGGCTTGGTGTAGCAGTACAGTGCATAGATACTCGGAGCACCGATGTTGGTCGGAAAATAGTGGTTTAGAGAAATTTGCTGATTTTTCAATTGAAAGCATTTTGGTGTATGGTTGCTGTTGGATATGACAATCATTTATTCAATTATTTTTTCTTTACTTTCTATGTATATTGTATTATATTTTGTTTATTGTTTACATAGTTGGATTTTCTCAACCTGTACAAGTGTATGTCACACTTTTTGTTGAGGTGGAAATAAATAAAAAAATAAAAAAAAATTCTTTCTAATAATTTTTGACAGCTGTCACATTGACAATTATTTTGCTGCCTACTCTTAAATATCGGATTCACCTACAGTAACCCATTTGACTGACATTACAAACACAACCCAACTTTTAATATACATATGTGCGCTACTCCTTTGATACTCGATTTCACAAGCAGATTTGTTTCGTGGATCACTGGAACGACCAACAACAGGCGATTTAATTTCGAAAAAGGGCAATCTTAATAAGGTCACAGGAATATACTGGAAACAGACTTCTTATTCAATATAAAATTTCTGTTTTTCCAGAATTGCACACGAGCGTGAAAATTTAAGGTCACATTACACTTTCTCGGGTTGGAAAAATCGACTGTTTATATTACAGAATATCCTATTGGAAAGTATTATATTCAATAATATTCCGTTAAAATTTCAGAGGGAAATCCCAAATACTTTCGAAGTTGTATGGACGGTTATGGCGCAAAGTGTAAAGCAGGCCAAATCATGGACAGCGTATCAGGGAAGCCCAGCACAACCTCACCGATGCCGCCAGAAAGGCCAGAATCGCACGGAGACATGTAAGAACAATTGAGAAAGAGGCCTGTGAAGACTCGTTTTACTCAAAAAAAAAACGTTTTCTTAATCGTCGTGCACGATAACTTAAAAACCAGTTTGGTCTGAAATTTTAATATATTCTTCTACGCCACCATAGCCTCAATATAGATTAGAATAAATAAGATTGGTTAATTCTTTCCTCAATTTTTAACTTTGTTTTACGAAAAAAATGCTATTTTTGAGACACCTTTGGAGGTTCACTACCGTTTTGTGATTTTTTGTTCAAACAAAATAATCGTAGTCTATATTGGGGCCATAGATATACGGACGCTCGCTTTACGGAATTTCAAATTTACGGACAAAAGTAATTTGATATCAAAATTCGTTATACGAACCAACAATTCGTTTTTACGGATCATTTTGTTTTCTTTACTCTCCTTTTTCAACACACTCCATATTTTTTTATTCATACATACATATAAACAATTTAACAAGTTATTAGTTTATTTTTCGGGGAATTCCCACATCGCAACCTGCGAATAAATTACATAATAATGTATTTTAACTAGTAGAGTTTGCTATGCGGTCTAGCGAAGTTTTGATTTATTTTTGCTCTATAAATATTTTTTATTAGTTGTCGAAAGTACAGTGCATATTTTAGTATTACCAATATGTCAGAATAGCGTGCAGGAATTGTAGATGAAACAAACTGTGTCAAAAATATTCGAAAATCGGTAACTTTAGAAGTTAAATTAGATGTCTTAAGACGATTCGTCCAGTGCACAACGTGTCACACCGCTAACGGCAAAACATGTGTCACGGCAAAGGAGTAAGGTGATGGAAGAAATGGAACGGTTGTTGAGTGTATGGATAGACCACCAATCTCAAAGAAACATGCCGATATCTACTATAATCATCCAACAAAGAGCTAGGACCCTTCACGAAGATCTAGTAGCTAAACACGGATAATCTTCGCTGTCTGAACCATTTCTAGCTAGCAAAGGTTGGTTTGATCGGTTCAAAAAACGACATTCGCTTCACAATTTAAAAATAACGGGAGAAGTAGCTAGTGCAGACACTGAAGCGGCCAAATTGTTTCCAGAGGAGCTTAAAAAATTCACAATCGGTTGTAACACCCCGCAGCAAGTGTATAATGTTGATGAGACAGGTCTGTTTTGGAAAAGAATGCTATCTAGGACATTCATTTCGAAAGAAGAAAAAACAGCTTCAGCGTTTAAGCGGCTAAATATAGCATTGCGATTTAATGAGGGGGAGGGTGCTAATGGTGATCATAAGTTAAAGCCACTATTAATTTATCATGCAGAGAACCCACTGGCATTGAAAGGCATCAACAAATCATCACTTGATGTAATCTGGCGCTCAAATAAACGAGGATGGATGACAATTATTTTTTTTTAGGATTAGCTGAATAACGTGTTTTCAAAATCAGTGACAAAATTTAACGGTAAGCTACACATTGCAAATAAAGCCTTGCTTATCGTTGACAATGCACCAAGTCATAAATTGACTAAGGTACCAGGTACCTGACCACATTAAAGTTATCTTCCTACCACCAAATACTACCCCATTACTGCAACCTATGGACCAGGGTATTATAGCCAATTTTAAGGCTTATTACCTGCGTCGAGTCTTTCGAACTCTGATTGAGTCTATTGACGGTTCAAATCAAGGTAATATTAAGGAATTTTGGAGGAAATTTAACATAATGAACGCAATTGACAACATAATTAAATCATGGTATGAAGTGACTGAAACTGCGATGAATGGTGTTTGGGGTAAATTTTGGCCGGAGTGCGTTAACGATCCGTTATCAGCGAGCTCTCAACTGTTAATAGACAGTGTGGAAATACGAAATGAAATTGTCGCTATTGCACATGAAGTGGGGATGGATCAAGTAGATACTGAAGATGTAACTGAGCTCCTACAATGTAGCGACGAAGATCTTTCTCATGAAAAATTGTTGATGGTGCTTCAAGGATGTGTTGATCAGGAAACTGAAGTTTATTACGAAAATCCACGGATTTTGACAACCCAAAAAATGTCCAAAGCGTTCTCGTTAATTGAGGAAACCGCATAGATATTTTTGCTGAAAACGATCCAATAGAAGATAGAAGCCTCAAAGTAAAAAGACTCAGAGAAGATTCAGAATGCCATTTTTTGCTACAGGGAGTTATATAAAGAAAAAAGTGAACCCAAACAAACTTCGATGGTGTCTTATTTTTCTGTGCCAAGTAATGAAGCCCAAATGAAAGAAAATGCGGAAGATTGTGGAAACCCACCAGTATCCAAAAACTCCGACAACAAACAATTCACGACAATTAAGCCGGAAAACCAGACACCATTATTGAGGTATTTTTCAAAGCCAGCAGTTACAGTTGCAGCTCTTAAAGTTGAAGAACGTGTGGATTTATTTTTAGATAAAAGTTCCTTCGAATGATCAAAATTGACGCAATTTTTTAATAATTTAAAATAAAAATGTGACTAAAAATTAAAAGGAAATGAATTTGCATATAATTTATGTAATTTTTATTGAAATGTTTTTATGTTTGGATAAATAAAGCTTTCTTTTTGCTAAACAGTGTTTTCTAATATTTTTTATGAAAATTAATGTTTTGATGTTAAATAAAAGTATGTTTGGTTTAACGAAATTTTTAAATACCTATCTTTGATTTATAGTAGAGTTCTATACTAAATTTGATTTCGGTTGATGGAACGCATCTATATAATTTCCGTAGGAAAGCGGAATCTGCTTACGGATTTTCGCTTTACGGCTAGTTGCTGTAGAACGTATCATGTCCGTATAACGGGGCCTTGTTGGACATTTTTTCAGACGTTCCAGTGAGCCGCAATCGTGCAGGCCAGCAGATCAACATTTCATAACGGCTTGCAAAACCCCTATAGAAAATCATTTAAAAAAATTCGTAAATATTTTTCTTGTATTCAAAGACTTAAAATATATGGCAGCAAAGTTTCAGACTCAAAAAATACTTTTTTGTTAATTAGTCAGTGCTATAAAAATTATTAAAATTTTCGACCGAGAAAGTGTAATGTTCCCTTACAGCAAATTTAGTACACAAGAAACTCGAACCAAACTTGTAAAAATGAAACTTAGAAACTAATTTTTTTACTAGTTTGATTTCACTTTTTTAAGAGCATTTTCCGACCTTAATTACACCTGCCAATTAAAGTTGGAAACTCCACACAAATTTTGCGAATTTAGTTTCATCTTGATAAGAGTTTAATTCCTGCAACCTTATTTCGCCGAGCCTGCCTAAGCTGTGTAAGTACGTGTTTGAACTTTTCCAACTCGTTTGTTCTCATGAAAAAACGTTATGGTTTCCAGTGATGATGCGGCTGTAGTAATGGGAAATTTAAATGGCTTCAAACAAAAGTACGCTGTATAGGGAATCATTAGTAACTAAAAATATCGCCCCGATCCTGGTGAAGTTTATAAAATGTTGTGCTCTTAATAGTAGCTTTTTTTCCCGATTCTGCAAAGATGTCGGGTCTTCTTCATGCTGCAAAGGTTAGATTGCTTTCGATTAGTCAAACGCTGACAAGAGAAATAATTCTAGGAGACGAACTTTTAACATTTGTGTTGGAAAAACTGAATTATGGCTGATTATTTATGCAACGAAAGTGAACTAGAGTTTTTAGGGTGGAAAATGGTACCTTTAAATTGTCTATACTTATACATTGCCAAGAGAAAACAAATTTGACGATAGATTTGGCGGCCTTGTATTCTTTTACATTTTAATTAATTAAAAATTAATTAATTAAATAAAAATTCATTAATTTAATTAAAAAATCCGTTAATTAGTTTCCGGCATACCTGATGTTGTGCCTGAAGAGAAAATATCTTTCATAAACTTGATGACTTTATCTCAAAAACACAGCCCGTTGAGGCTTCAGTTCATCGATTACAATCTATACAACTCCGATATAATAAAGGTTATTTAGGATGCCCATACTTGACAATATTTGTTGGTGTTGATGCATATTAACGGATTGGTGTTGTCGGATTGCTAAACGTAATTATTTTAAGGACAAGTTAGACCCCTCCCTTCCTCCCAAGGTTTTTTGGCGTAATGTTCGTAATTTAGGCCTAGGCAGATGCAAGAGTAGTTCTAGTGGGGTGTTTAAGCCCAATGATATTAATAGTTATTTTTGCTCTAGTTTGAACTCGGGCAGTAGTACCGTCGATTTGTTCTCTAATGCGTCCTCTAATTCGTTTTCGTTTTCAAATATTTCTCTCGAGGATTTACAGTCTGCCATTTGGAATGTTAAGTCGGAATCTTCTGGTCTGGATAACGTCAATTTAAAATTCGTTAAACGAGTTTTCCCTTTCGTCTCAAAATATTTGTTACATATTTTTAATTTTATTCTCACATCCTCTTCCTATCCAGATCAGTGGAAGCTAAGTAAAATCATACCCATCCCAAAGATTAGTAATCCTTCAGAGCTATCCCATTTGAGGCCAATTAGCATTTTAAGTTCTCTCTCTAAAGCTTTCGAGATAGTTGTTAAAACTCAAATTCAATCGCATCTAAATAGCAATAGTTTAATTAGTTTCTTCCAATCTGGGTTTAGAAAATTTCATAGCACTTCTACTGCGTTATTAAATGTATGTGATGATATTAGGCGTAATATGAATAATAGGGAATTGACTTCTTTAACTTTGTTAGATTTTTCTAAGGCCTTTGATTCTATTAATCACAGAATTCTTTTTAACAAACTCTTATCTCAGTTTAGATTTTCGGTTTCCGCTGCCAGACTAATTTTTAACTATCTTTCTAATCGTTCTCAGGCAGTTTTTTTCGACAATTCTTTGTCTGATTTCCTTCCTGTAATTTCCGGCGTTCCTCAGGGTGCAGTGCTGGGTCCTCTATTGTTTTCTATGTACATTAATGACATAGAATCCTCTATTCACCATTGTTCATTTCACATTTTCGCTGATGACGTCCAAATTTATAAAAATAGTCGTTTAGATCAGGATTCTATTGATAGGAATATTTCTCTGATAAATGAAGACTTAAGTAATATCGCTAGTTGGTCGGTCTCTAATAGGCTCGTTTTAAATGCGAATAAATCTCAGTCGATCATAATTTATAAAAAATCGTTAGACACCTCGTCCTTTCCTGGTATTTTTCTGCAGGGTTCGCTAATTAGGTATTCAAATACTGTTAGAGATTTAGGCTTAGTTATTAATAAAACTCTTTCTTGGGGTGACCATTTAGTTAGTATTAGTAAGAGGGTCTTTTGTATGCTTAGTTGTTTGTATAAAGTAGTAGGATTTTCTGATAGTCAGTTTAGGAAAAAAATGTTTTTGTCTTATCTTCTTCCTCATTTTATTTATGGTGACGTAGTTTTATTCGGTATGCTTCAGGAAAATATGAACGTTCTCCAAAGATGTTTCAATGCATGTACTAGGTTTATTTTTGGTATTAGAAAATTCGATCATATTTCTGCCTACTCTAGCCTTGTTTTAGGATGTAGTTTATCTACCTTTTACGAATTTCGCGTTTGTCTTTTTATTTTTAAACTTCTCAAAGCTAAGAAGCCTTGTTATCTTTATAGGAAGTTACTTTTTAGCAGGTCTCATTCCTCAAACTTCCGCCTGATTCCGGCCAAAAATAGTTGTAGGTCGCTAAACAAATCCTTTTACGTTAGGGGAGTTTCTCTTTGGAATTCAATTCCATTGGAAATTAAGAGTTTAGGATCGGTCAAATTATTTAAGTCAAAATTTTTGGAGTGGCGTGATTGATGGGCAATACGTAGTTTTCTAAATTTATTTTTAATATTATTGTTATTGTTATTATTGTTAATTTTTAATATTATTTCACCTCTTGCTGTACATTTTATTGTAAATGAGCTATTGCTCAAAATAGAATGTGTATGCATGAGATGGAAATTGTTTGAAAAAATTTAAAAGGTTTTTCTGCCTAATGGAAGCAGCTTCATCATTTTATTTTTGTTCTTTTGTTCCGTTTACTCTGTTTCCATCTGTGCTTTTCCTTTTAATACTAAATTATTGTTAAAGTACAATAAATAAATAAATAAATAAATAAATAACATAACTCTCATATTATTTCAATTTATTTGCGATAATTTTAAGCCTCGAATCTAAAATATCAATTTGCTCATTAAATATCAAATTTTAAAAGAAATTTAATAAATCTTGGTTTTTGATAACTCAATCTTTTAAAAATCAAAATTTTCGAAATTTAATTTAATTTTAAGCCAATAATACCAATCACAAAACTACACTTCTTTACTTTAAAGGTCTAAATATTAACACAACTAGGCTTTGGTCGAAGAAATACAAGCAAAATAATTTCCTCTATTATAATATTCTCGCTTGCATGCACAATCTCAATTGACTTTTTCTTCATTTAAACTGCGAATGAAGTCGCTTAAAAATTGTTGGCAATAATTATAATTGAAAATCATATGTAGAGATAAGGCTAATAACAAGGAGCATGATGGTCGCCCTGGTTGGCTCAAAGGGTTGATGGAGGCATTCATTTTCTTTTATTTTATGTTAAATATTTGATTTCCTTTACACATTCAATTGCGTTGATGCCTCTGATTATGATAAGTGAAGTTCAAAGTATTTTATTTTACAGTAATTTCACAATAAAGGCATTGCCACATATAAATGAACGAACGATTTTTTAAACCGACAATTCCATTATATCGGATGTATGGTTTATCAAAAATCCGCAAGGATGGTTGCCCACTGAGACAAATTGTAAGTTATTTGGGATCACCACCGAACAATTTATCTAAATTCTTATCTAATTTCTATATTGTTTGTTGAAAATAATTTTTCTTCGATAAAAACGCGGAAGATTTTAGATATAAAATTCAAAATATAGTGCTACCTCAAAATTATATCTTAATATCTTTGGACGTAGAATCTTTGTTGGTATTAAATTTGAATAAATTTTTTGAAGGATCAACATTTGTTTTGAATCAAACAGAATTTAGTTTTAACGGAAGATGTTTTAAACAAGTTTTTGGCTCTCAAATGGGCTAACCAACAGTGACTAACTTGTTAATGTAATATATTGAGACTGAAATGTTGAATCCATCTTCCAAGATGAAAGTTTAAATACGAACTGGTATCATAAAAAAAGTTGGTCGGGTCGATACCTAAATTATGAATCGTGGCTTCCATCTTCATACAAAAACTACACGGCGTTTTCATTGGCGGAAAAAGTTTTGAGATTATCGGATGGCGAATTTCATTCTGATAATTTCAAAATTTTAACGAACGTGTTCTTTTCAAATGGCCATCCAAAGAACGTTATTGCCAAAAAAATTAGAAAGGCTATCGATAAAAATACCATTTTGACAAATAATTCACAAAATTCGCGCGAAAATCAAAATTTACACGTTGAAAATAATGGCCAACTTTTTATTTCGATCCTTTACATAAAAAAGGGCTGCTTCATTTTTGCTTATTGCTGTTTTGCTGCATTTCAGAAAAGAAAATCGTTTCCTGAATATTCATTACTGCTGATAATATTATTTTAAATTGATTTTGCCTGTAATCTTATTTCTAAATTTAAACTTTGTATTATATAAAATTGAGTTTTGATTATAAACGTAGATACTTTAGACATTACTGTAAAATTTGAAAAAACGTAATTGAAATTTTTTTGTCTATAATTAATTTCCCCCTAAAGATGGTATATAGTATATACTGTCGAAACGTAGGGGTATATAAAAAATAAAATTAAGTTGAAAAACAAATAAATCGTTTTATATGTATACATATTTGGAATTATTTTCTTAAATTAAGGGAGAACTTGCTTCAATTCTTATGAAATGATTGAGCAAATATTGGTAAATAAATGACTGTGCCTGGTATAGGGACAAAAAAAAATCGTATCGATAATTCTCATCCCTACTCAAAACCGAAATCCATTCAAGTTTAAAAACTGTCTATAACATCAACGTAAATTTATTTATTTATCTTTATTTTATTTATTATAAAAATACAATCTGTGGATTGATACAACCCAGTATCAATTCATAACAATAACAAACAAAAAATATATGTATTGTACAGTGTACACATAGAAAGGTAGATTTTTAAAAATAAAAGATTATATTTACAATAAATAAAATAAATCTTGAAAACCCATCAAATTATTCACACTTGAGCAGCTAGGTAGAAATGTTTTTCAGTCTGTTCAACAAGAAGAACCGTCGATTATTCCGTTCATTTTTTTATAAAGATACCAGTGCTTTATGTAGCTGTATTAACACAGACACTGTCCACACTGACCACTAAAATTAATTTCATTTATAGTTTATCAACGAAGTGTAAAAGACATCAAACAATAGGAGCGATTTATAAAAATGGATTTGACGTTTATTTCCTCACAAAACACCCCTATAAATAGTCAGTAAAAAAAACAGCAAAGTACATTGGAACATCAAGGCATTGTGTAACAGGAACTGTTTATTTGGTAAAAATCCTACCTGAACGTGATGACAAGCTAATAAATACTTGATGCTTCTGGTGTCGAGATATTACTGAATACTATTTATGCAACTACAAAAAAAAAAAAAGTCTTATGTAGAAATACCACGTGAAAAACCGATTCCAGTGGACACCGGACAATATGTATCGCGAGTGGAGCAACGTACTATTCACCGATGAGTGTGCTTACTCCTATAAAATGTGCACAATAGATTGATTTAACGAACTAAAATACATCTTGCTAAGATACATGTATGTAGGTGGTTCTCAGTTCAGGGATTTTCTGAACAAAATGTTTATGTTGAAGTTGTAAAAAAATCGTTGGTTAAAGTTAGCGCATAAATGATATGGGACAAATAATACCAATTGGGTACTACAAGGAGACACTGATGTAAAATATTGAAGATGTCTTTACGCCCAATGGAAAGAAGAAAATGGTATAACTACATTGAATTGGCCATCTTATTCACTAGTTGCAAATTTCATTAAAAATATTAAGCCAAAGTTATTGAACTTTGTTTTTATTGGGCAGCTAAAAGTTATTGAACTTTACAAAAATGGAATTCACAACCATTTTACAAAAATTTTATTTTATTTTTCCATTAACGATGACCCTTTTTGTTGATATTGACTGTATATTAATTGTTTAAAATTATTTGGAAGGAATTTATATAAACAAATTTGTCGAATCCTTATCAAAATTTTGGCAATTATTCACCCCTAATTTTTTGTAAAATACAAAAATTGGTCAAATTAAAAATAGGTTACATAGTAGTAGAACTCTATGAACGTGACGAACAAAAATTCAAAGGGAATTGCAGTGTATTAAGGTTGATTTACATATGCGACATGCGACGTGTGATAAGTGGAAAAAACGTGACGCTTTTTTGACAACAATTTACATTTGCGCCGAGTTCTGCCACGCATACTTTATACATTTTTTTATATTTTAATTTTTGTTCTTCAAAAAAGCTTCGTCAAAGCCTACTACTTAGTTTTATATATACAAAAAATTTGTATGTGTTTGCGCTACCGTGACGGAAAAGATAAAATTAAACTATCTCTCGACGTGTGGCGTGTGCCGTGTGACGAATGTCAAAATATTCGTCTCTGATTGGCTAGAAGCTCCCGTCACACGTCGCACGTTGCATATGTAAATCAACCTTTAGTACATGTAATTCTCTAATACAACAGGTACTTGTACTGTGTTAGTTAGTTTACACTATTAAATTTACATTTGTATTCCGAAAAATCATCGTCAAAAAGTGGAAACAATAAACAGTCAAATTTCGATGTACATATGTATGTGTTTATGTGTGTGTTTAAGCATAAAAAATAAAGAATTATAAAAGTGGGCAGATTGTTCATTTAAAAAGTGAGTGTGAATGTGAGACGAGTAGTTAGCCTTAGGAATAGTCGCTAGAATAAATTTAGGACTGCGCTCATGAACGTACAGTCAAAAGGGGATCCGTTTTTAAAACAAAATTCGAGCACCACTATAAATAAGTAGTATGTAATAATAACAAAAATAAAACAGTGAAAATGTGAAACGCAAATGAGAAAATGGCCTAAGACACACAGATATCGCTGCTAGCGAAGTACATACATAGAAAAGTTAAAAGAATAGATAAAACAATTGATTGCTTTGAATGATCTTAAATTTGGTTTTTGTTTTATGTTTTAACAGCTAATTCTGATCCACTATAAAAGCCACTGGAGGACTTAATTATCCAGTATCAGACTCGAAAATAAGTTATTTAAAGAAATAAACAGAAATTTCTAAAAGAAAAACCTACCACAATATATCAACTCTAACTAACCCTGTAATCAAAGAAAAACAGACCTACCCACAGAAAACGGTAACTTGCTAGGTAAGCCATTTCAAGCCATACACGCCCAAAACAGCTCGCTTGAACACGAATGCATAATTACGTCCAACTCATGAGACCCCTTTAATAAATATCTCTAGCACTAATTTAATAACATCCCAAGAGCACCACCAAAATAACGATTTTCAGAGGGACTAAAAAAATCTGTGGTGAACGACAAAAGTCCTAATTAAGCTTTAAAGAACTGACTGAACGTTCATCAAATCCCTAACAATCATGGTTTCTTCCAAGACCACTGGAAACTAACCGTCGTAGCACCAAAGGAAAGCCTTTGTTGAGTTTAGTGTTGGATTAAGGGTTTAATTGGGTATCGTACGGGGGTTGTGTTGAAGTTTAGCTGTGGCTGAGTGAGGGTTCGGTTGCGGGTCGAGTTGAGGGTTAAGTTGTAGGTAGGGTTGAGTTGTTGAGTTGAGAATCGGGATGGTTGAGAATAGACTCGAGCTTAGATTGAGTTGAAGTTGAGTTATCTGCATTGGAGTTGAGCGAGAGGCTCAGTAGGATAATTATTTGGGTTTTGAGTTGATGTTACGGTTGATTTGAATTTATGTACGCATGTAGTGTTCCAGAGCGTGAAGATTTGTGGAATCGGGCGTTGAGTTGAAGGTTAAGATTTGGGTCGAATTTGAGTTGGATTATATTACGGTTTCTACTGGGGTATGCTTGCGGTTTGAATAGGAGGTTAGAATGAGTTAATTTGCGATGAGTTGATGTAAGTTTGTAATTTTTCGGGCCGTGCTGAATTGGGGATTGGGATTCGGCAATTAAATTCATTTAAGATTGGGGTTGGAGCTATCATTAAGTTGGAGATTGAGTTGGGAATAAATTAGATAGATAGAAAATAATACATTATTCAGTTATTATTTAGTTATTATTGCTTATTTAAAATCAATGTAATTTAATTTGGTTGCCTACATTTTTCCGTTAACTTTAGTGGTAGATCTGGTATCATAGTTTTGTTAAAAATTTCCAAATTGTTAACTACTTAGCTATTCCTACAGCCACCTGTAAAGTACTTTCCCGGAGTTGTTTAGTAAGTTTTTTTCTTTTAAATATTACTTATATGCATTTAATTAAATAACAGCATTCCATGGGTCGTAAAAATTATTATTTTCATCAAAAATATGCTAGTTCGATTTATTAACATAAATAAATGATAAATTTGTAATAGGATAGGGTTAAGGAAGGGTCTAACCATTAGGAAATCTATCTTAGGGTTTCATCTAACGCAGTTGACTATGTTCGTTGATTTCCCCATTACTTAGCCCAATGCGGGTATAAAATACACTCTACGAATTGTACGTTAACGTAACTCACCCAGTTACAGATTACCTATGTGTATGGAAGGCTAGACTTGTAATAAATCTTTTTGCGAAGATTTTTTTTTTTTTCAAAAACTAGTTGTGCAACAAATATTTTAGTATTAGTAGATAGATGCCCGGCTGCCCCAAACTTTCATCTAACATACTTAAATTGTTCAATCTTTCTAAATCAATCAAATATTTAATGTTAAAAACAAAATCTATACAGCAGAGCTTTTGGAATAGAGTTCTATTGATTTTTGCAATTCATTAAAATTTCTTCTCCATTTTTCCTTGTTACTCCGATCTATTATTCAGAATATTTTTTATATATGTCTGAAGTAAGTGAAACAACTTTGAGAATTTTAGCCATTTGAAAAACTAAAATACTGGAGAAATGAGACTTTCTGCGAACAAACCAATTTATAAACAGAATTTCATTTCATTGAAATGAAATTATTTTTATAAAGAATTCTAGAATCTGTCAGTTTTATACTCCTTTACTAAAAATTTTTAGAGATATCAAGTTTTGATCATAAACTCGTTGTTTTTAGAACTTCCTATCTAGTAAATTACTTCTTGTTTTTTCCTACGATTTCCTCAACTTACTCGTGGTGCAATCCTGATACTTCGCAAATGACCAATTTTAGTAGATGGCAGATGGCACTTACCTAAAATAAAATAAAAATACTAAGTTAGTGATTATTTCAATTATTATTTTAAAAATATATTATTTAAAGGAAAATACGAAAATTTACTGTGTCCCAAGTTAATTTGAATTTGATAACAAACAACGAGTACTTAGTACATCATAATTAAATGGCGATTTTAAGGAAAAATGTAAAAAAAAAAAATTAATTTAATGTAATTTGAGGAAAAACTTTGATTGAATCATCAGATTTTTAATCTTAATCTTAATCATTGCTCTCCCTCCTAGATGTATACTATATCATTTACTTCAGCTAGAAAAGCGGTAGCATTGGGACTCGAGGACTTCGAGAGGGCAGTCCCACTCCCGTATATTCCTAGTCCTACCCGTGCCTCGTCTACCGTTTTGATTTTACTCTTGGAAGTTGCTGGGAATAGAAATTCGCCTGTAGGTCACCCAGCTTTACTACAGGAAGGCTAAATAAAACTGGAGGATGCCTGGTATCCAGAGTCCGCATATATGGGGTGATTAACCTATCAGCCATTCATCCTTCGGCATATGCTGTTTCACCTTAGATTAGGGTTTTTTGTCAAGGTTTTCTCATTAGCACCGTCCTTTAGCCAGCCCAAAAGACCACATTCTGCCTAATGGTTCCAGTTACCAGTGGTTGCCGCGAGGAAGAAAGAAGAATCCCCCCCGGCCATATTCCAGAACTTTATCTAGAAATCTTTTGTTTTTTTTTTCAGAACTTTATCTAAAAATCATATTAAAATCCTATTTCCAAAGCACATGTCAAATTTCACTATAATCGATTAAGAAATAGCCAAGTTCCACCATACTTGGTCATATTCCGGAACTTAAACTAATAATCATTTTAGAAATACATGTCCTTGGCACATGTCGTAAATTTCATCATAATCGGTTAAGGAATAGCCAAGTTTCGTCCTGCATGGTCATTGGTCATATTCCAGAGCTTTATTCATAAATCAGTTTAGAATCGCATTTCCAATGCACATGTCAAATTTCATCATAATCGGTTGAGAAATAGGCAAGTTCTATTCTATTTGCCCATATTCCAGAACTTCATCTAAAAATCATTTTATAATCCTATTTTCAACGCACATGTCGAACTTCATCATAATTTGTTAAGGAATAGCCAAGTTCCATTCTACTTGGCCATATTCCAGAACAGTATCTAAAAATCATTTTAAAATCGCATTTTCAACGAACAAGTCTTTCATCGTAATCGGTTAATGAATAATCAAATTCTATCTTACTTGGCCATATGCTAGAGCTTCACGTAAAAATCATTTTAGAATCAAATCCATTACCATCGCGGTTGTCAAATCACACTAAAACCCATTACGAAGTAGCCAATTTCCGTTCTTATTGGCCATATTCCATAACTTCACCTAAAAATCTTTTTGGAAACTCACATATCGGTTCAATTTGGAATGTAAAATCTGCATTCAAAGAGCAATTCGTTTGTTACAAAAAATATCGCTGCTTAATATATTTTCTTCAATCGGTCTGCAATATTGATTGTGAGCGATATTTTTAGCTTTTACGCTCCCTCTTTCTAGAGCAATATTAAAAATACAAGTTTAAGTCAATTTGAAAGAGCGAAATAATTTTTTTTAAGTGTTTATAGAGACTTAAAGCGAAAATTTTTATAACGAGCGATAAAAGAACGAAACATTTAAACTTTGGAATAAACATTATTCCGAACGATTTCTAAAAAGACATGAGGCACGTTTTCATTTTTAGACAAACACAATTTTCCAAACATAAATTCTTCCAGATAATATGTGAAGTCTCCATGTAATTTCAGTTATGTTAGTCTTCGTCTCGAATTTTTATACTATCCTTGATCCATAAGTAAGTGTAAGCGACTTCGCCTAAATGGATTATGCCGCCTAAACATCGGTTTGCTTATTGCAACTTCACTGCATATTTAAATACGTTCGTTTTGTAGTCATTTGAAAAGTTGCCACATTTATGGCACAACAATGATTTTTTTTACTAATCCACAATCGGCAAGAAAATTAAAAAAAAGTGTTGTGCTTAATAGCATTCACCAAAAAATTTGTTATTCAAAATTCCGTCCTACTTTCTAAGAATTTTTGCAATGGAGCAGTACGCTTCGGGTACTTAAAAATGGTATTTTAACGGGTTCCATTTATTAGATTTTTGAATTATTAGAAACTAGTAATTACCCGTCAAAACTGACGGAAGTTTCTGAAAACTCAATATAGCCTAAAAAGTAAAATGAGTAAAATAAGTTTCTGGAAGAATACGAAATAAGACAATTTAATATTAATTCAAGAATTTTTCTATTAAAACGTTTCTTGTAAAGGTACTTCTTCTTCTTCCGCTGGCGCTACATCCCATGAAGGGACTGGGCCGCCTTAACGATGCTCCTCCAAATAATTCGATCCGTCACAAGAAAACGCCAGACACGGTGACCGAGTGTGTATAGGTCCCGGTCAACATCGTCCATCCATTGGGAGGTGGTCTCCCACAAGGTCCTACTTTCGCTGGTGCCGACTCCAAGGCCTGTTTAGTGGTCCGATTTTGTGAACGTAGTACGTGCCCAAGTCGTAAAGCTGTTGTAAAAGTACGATTATCATTTAATATTGCGCTTTGGTATGAGAAGATGTTGATCAGCAAGGTTCTTATGATTTCGTACTTGCAAAAAGAGTACCCGTACAAGCAAAAACATTCCAACATTATCGAACGATTGTCCTTGAGCCCTGTTAATCATCAGTGCAAACGCCAAAATGATGGAAAATTGTCGTCGCTTCATTCGAAATCCTAAGCTGCTCTCGCTTGGAGATATTTTCAATTCGTCATGCCGCAATAAAATGCCGTTATAAAAAAAAATAATGCGAAACGTCTTTGGTGAGGATCGAACCCGAAACCTTATTGGAAAAAATTGAATAACTAAAAATAATCTGCGGCACAAACCTAAATGTAGTTTACATTTTTACAAAATGTATTATTTCATATAATCATTGTCTTACATTACAATACAATACAAAATTTTATGTTTTTTCAGAAAAAATGAAATGCCGTTATGGAAAAAAATATTAAAATTTATAAGTACTTCTCTGAGCATCGAACCCCTAACATTTTCTATTCAACATTTCTTGCTAACAGTATGTAGATTTCGGTTTTGTGAACTGAATTGGATTGGAATGGAATTTTTAGTTTTCCCACATTTCGTTTTCTCGCTGAAAAATTCTTTTCCACAACTTTGTATTCTAGTTCTCCTTGCGAGATATAGTTTTGAGTACTAGTTTTAAATCTATAGTAAACAATTAAACATGTTAAAAATGAAAATAATTTGTTAATTTATTTAATTTTTTTCATGATTTGCCAATGAGCTCATGCATTTGAAGCGAGGATTTTTCGCTTTTTAGAATAATAAAAGGGTTTTAATTGTATAAATTAATTTTATTTACTTTGACAGCTAAGATTCGAAATAAAAACAGCGTTGATCAAAACTACGAGATGCACATTACCGTAACGCAATTTCATTTAAAGGAACAAACAAGAATATGGAAGGGTTGGCGGACTAAAATTCCTATACCTATAGTGTTTTAGAATAACATTTTATTACAAGAAAATAAAATTTTGCTAATAAATATTCAATTTTATTCATTTATTGGCATATTGGTGTTATTGTTACATTCACTGGCGACTTTTCGCTCTTTCATTCCACTTTTCAAATGGCCAACATTTTCTTATGTGCTTAAATATATAAATCATTACTTACCTACCCCGAGCCAAATAAACACTTTGCTCTAAACATCTCAAGAATAAATTCCACGGCATTAATAATTGCATTTCACCGTCAAATTCCACGACGAGAAATTTTGACGTTTCATTCCACAAAAGCGGGATTTATTTTTTCATTCCACTAAACCGGAATGCGAAGTTGTCGTTTAGAACAAAATCCCGTTCCACAAAATAATTCCACACAACCGGAATCTACCTACAGGTCAACATCTATATCACTCAGACTGCTCAATTATAAAGTTCAAGCATCTAAATTGAAAATATAAGGAAATACACAGCGTTCTGCCGCACACTGTGAATTATATAATGTAGATTAACTAGTGTTAAATGATTCAGAAATCTCACACAAACTAACAAAAGAATGTTTACACGTAGGAAAAAATTAAAACCCAAAGCATGCTAGGCCTAGGACTTTACTACTTTTTAATTTATTAGTAGCGAATTAAATACGAATTTTCTTCTTGTTTAGTTATTTTAGAAAAAATGTAAACATTTTATCAGCTTTTTCGATAAAATGAATTTTCCAAATATATATACAAAATATGTATAACTCGTTATATCTAAATTCGACATAAAAAGTGATGTGAATATGTTTCGTATTGCGTCCAAGGAACGTCAATGGAAAATTTGGTTTATTAATTTTTGTTAAATTCTAAGAATCTAGTGAACTTACAAAAGTGTACGTCTAAAATTAGTTTTCTTGTGAAACACACTTTTTTTAATACCAAAATCAACGGTTACATTGTTATATAAATTTTGTCCGCATATTTTACAAGAACATATTGTACAGAGATACTAATCCTTATGGAACAGCTCTAATTTTGTAATCAACAAGTCGTCGTACATGATTGTATATTATGCTTACGCACTCAACTTCAATCACCCAGTTTACAGAAGTTTTTGTTATCAATTTAAATTTAACAATATTTTTTTCATTTTTATATAAGATATACAATTTTGAGGGTTCATCGATGATTTCCTTTTTATATTTTACCCTTACACATAACAATATTTTTCTGTTGTGTTGAATTTTGCAATTCTGCTGCTGTCCCATTGGACCATTAAGATAAAATAAACATTATACTTTTAGATACAATATTTTTTTTTTTTTTGTGCTGTACCACGAATCTATTCTAGAACACAAAAACAAGGTTATATGTGTATATGGCGAGAGGAAAGACCACCGTATACAACAACAACAAAAAAAGGATATTTTCATAAAATATTCCATGATCTTGAACTGAACTGTTTGTGTGTACGTGTGTGTATGTATTATGTAATAAAAAGAACATAAGGAGAACCATCTCTAATATACGGATAAACATATATGATATAAAAAAAATCAAATAAATATATTTCAGGAGCACCGACAGAGTAGCACTAACAGCAAATAACAAAATTTATATGATTTTTGAATTGGAAATAAAACGAATAAAAACTAAATCAAGAAAAGCGCAAAAAAAGGAATTTCCATTCCCGGAAATTGGTTTCCTCATGTGGATTGGTATATTATATTAGATTTTCTGTTTACTCGTCCTGTTTGCTCCTCTTTCATTTATTTTAATGGCTATTACTATTATTCCTATTATTATGTTGTTAGAATGTTTTTTTTTTGAAGTAATTATTTTGAACGTGTTATGGTGATATCCTTTGGTTATAATAATTTTGATATTATTCGGCATATTACGTATAATACCGCTAACGAATGATTAGGGAAACGAATTTAATCTAAGATGGAATTACATTGATATGGATAACATAGATTCGTGAACGTCTTAAATTGCAACAGGTTAGTCTCTTATTAAATCTACAGTGTTGAGGAGATAAAAAGGACATGTTTTGTTGAAGTAAAGGTCAAAAAGTATTAATACTTGAGAACTATAATTTTGTGTTTCGTTACGTTTTATTTTTTGTCTGAAACTAGATGTTCTTTATTGTTTCTTAGGATTCAAATAACATCATAAATCAGCAAATTCAAATTAAGCTTATGTTGTGTTCTTTCGACAGTTTAACAAATGAGCGATTTGTTTGTGTACGAAAAAATACGAAAAATATTTGATTTGGTTTTGCACATGTATTGATGCAAAATTGTAAATAAGTACGACGATAACATTATTAGGTCAAATTTATTGCTCTGATAGCAATTTATTGTGATTTGCGAGCAAAATTGTTTGCCGAAAGAATTTAACTTTAATTTAATATGATTGAACTAAAAGCTCTCGAATTTGTTTTCTAATGTTAACATAGTGTTCCCGAATACTCTGGCTCCTCTCCATTCAGCCATGTTTAGAATTATTGTGTTACAACAGACATACAAATCTAAACGAAATGTTATTTTTCGTCATCTTAAATTTCATAAATTTTTTCCTCCAGTTTTACTATAGATTTGCAATCTCGAAAACTGTAAGCACTTTTCATTCATCACCTTTATTTAATTATTTGCCAAATTCCAAATTATTTGGTCGCTGGTGTTTATTACGATCAGCCACATTTAGCAATACTGAAAAGCGACCAGACTTTTTTTTCTACAGTGAGCTAAAGCTTGCTTTACCAATGGGAGCATCGGATGCTATTTTCGGTTGTGACAAATAAAAATATCAGGTGTGAGATGTTGTGTTTGTTTGTTGATAGCTTACGCATAACAAAATAATAGTGCATTCAGTTAATAACTATGAAATGCGAAATCTCACCGTAAATCGTAAAATATGATCGAAAAATATATAGTATTCGAGAGCAAGTTAAATTTTCGATTGAAATGGCTTATCATTTCCTAATTTAATCACTAATCACCATCAAACATCAACCAAAATCAACAATCAATAATCACCATTGAATTTCAAAAATGCGGGTCTTGGGCCCACTAAGTTTCCACCCAAGAGCCTCGGACCAGCCGTCTATTTATTAAATTAGTAAAGTAATTTTAAATTATGATAACAAGATAAATTAAAACAATTTAACTAAATTAGCCGCCCCGGTGCCCGGTGACACAGTTGTTAGCATGCTTGCTTTAAGCTCCGAAGGTCCCAGGTTCGATTAACGGAATTTGGCTATTTTTTAACGGGTTTTATTTTAGCTTGACAACCGCGACGGAAATGGAATTCAAAAATGTTTTTTGGATGAAGTTCTGGAATATGGCCAAGTATGATGGAACTTGGCTATTCTTTAACCGATTATGATAAAATTCGACATATGTGTTGGAAATAATATTCCAAAATGATGTTTAGATAAAGTTCTGAAATATGGCCAATTAGGACGAAAATGGACTATTTTTTAACGGATTTTAGCGTAATTTGCCAAGCGCGATGGAAATGGGATTCTAAAACGATTTTCAGATAAAGATTTGGAATCTTGCAAATTAGGATGGAACTTGACTATTCGTTAACCGATTATGATGAAATTTGGTACGTGCCACGGAAATGTGATTCTAAAATGATTTTTAGATAAAGTTCTAGGATATCGCCATATATGATGGGACGGGGCTATTTCTCAACCGATTATGATGAAATTTGACATGTGCGTTGGAAATGGGATTCTAAATTGATTTTTAGATAAAGGTCTGAAATACGGCCAAGTATGATGGAGCTTGGCAATACAGTAACAGATTATAGTGAAATTTGACATACGCTTTGAAAACGTCAAACATGATTTTTAGATAAAGTCCGGGAATATGGCCAAATAGGAAGGAACTTGCCTATTGCTCAACCGATTATGATGAAATTCGACATAGGCGTTGGAAATGGGATTCTAAAATGATTTTTGGATAAAGCTCTGGAATTTGGCCAAGTAGGATGGAACTTACCAATTACTTAACCCGTTATAATGAAATTTGACATGTTTCTTCAAAATATGATTCTAAAATGATTTTTGGATGAAGTTTTGCAATAAGGCCAAGTAGGATGTAATTTACTCACTTCTCAACCGATTATGATGAAATTCTACATGTACGTTGGAAATGGAATTCTAACATGATTTTTGGATCAAGCTCTGGAATATGGCCAAGTAGGATGGAACTAGTCTATTCCTTAACCGATTATAACCATATTTGGCATGTGCGTTGGAAATGGGATCCTAAAATGTTTTTTAGATGAAGTTCTGGAATATAGCCAAATAGAATAGAACTTGGCTATTCTTTAACACATTATGATGAAATTTGACGTGTTTCTTGGAAATATTATTCTAAAATGATTTTTGGATGGAGTTCTGGAATATGTAAGATATAAGTAATTTTGCGAGTAGGATTTAATTTGCCCTTTTCTCAACCGATTATGATGAAATTTAACAAATATGTTGGAAATGGGATTCTAAAATGATTTTTGGAAAAGTTATGGAATATAGTCAAGTTGGAGGAACTTGACTATTTCCGATTTCCAACGTTTATTTCGAATTGCATCACAATCGGTTAAGAAATAGCCAAATTCCAACCAACTTAGGCATATTCCAGAACTACATATATCCATAAATCATTTTAGAATCCCATTTTAATTGCGCATATGAAATTTCACTAAAATTGGCAACGCAATAGCCAAGGTGAGTATGCAGAGCACATGTGATGTAATGCGCGGTACAATTTCAGAAATAATGATCTAAATGTTGATGTAACTCATTTTTCCTACTTGCTTTATAATGTTTTAGTTTGTCAATACAGTAGAAGGTTTTGTATGTAAATGGAACCATTTGCCGTAATAACAAGAGCAAGAGCAAAATAATACTAATGGCGTTTTTATTCATCAGAGCAGAGCGTTTTGTTGTTCAATACAGCTTAATAACAAAGAGCAAAAATATGATAATAAAAACGCAATAGAGGAAGAGCAAGTGCTTTGTAATAAAAATAATGCTCCTGTTCTTCAAAACGATATTTTTTTTTGCATAGTTTTTTAATATTTTTTATTATCGTTCTTGAAAAAATGAAGAGCAAAGAGCGAAATGCCAGCCCGCTTTGAACTCTTGTTTATTCCGAATTAAAATAATTTTCTGTGGTTGTGGGTATGATATATGGGGGGTATGTTAGTGTGCTTTATGGAGGCTTCCACACTTAAAAACTTCACTTCTCTTCTTCAAAGGTTTCATATTTATATTAGCAAAGACATGGACAAAAGTAAGTTGTTTTCTGTTATATTCGTGCATGTTATATACACATTTTTAAATTTTTTTTTTTAAAAACACTTGTTAAATATTTCGCAAAATTACTTAATGTTTTAAAATCACTCGATCGATTTCGGCTTGTTAGGCCATCATTAGGAGTATCTACTCTATTTACTAGGAGGAGATTTTCTTAATCGGTTGAACTTGCCCCGGATTAATTTGATTTCCAATTTTGGGTAAAACTTCCACTTGGTAAAGGGCCTCCTACATTACTGGCTTGTTTTTTACATAGTCCTTTTATTGCATGACCCGGCATTACTGCTTGGCACATTTTGTTTTACAAACAAAAATACTCCACTACGTAATTTAATTTTAATTATAAATAATTAATAGAAAAAATACTAATTAAAGAGATTATTTGTAAGAAATAAATAAAATTTAAAAAAAAAAAAATATTTTCAAAGACAATAAAAAATAAATTCGACTTTCTGACTGGATAGTCAAAGCCTTCTAGTTTTACGCTACATAAGTGACTCTGGTTGGTTGCAACGGGAGTAATGGGGAGATGGGATCCAGTGGTATCACAATGGGCCACTGCTGGCCTAAGTGTGCAATAGCAGCCACTCTAACCTAACCTAACCCTAACAGTGCTGTAAAATAATTAAGATTTCATTGTTAAATCATTTGCGTATGGTGTAAAGAGCTTCTTCGCCAGGATCAGGAATTTTAATAAAAAATTTATATTATTAAATGATTCATATAAAATAAATTCATTAAATTCTAATTATTATTAAACCTTTAAATTATCGTTAGTTTAATTTCAAAAAAAAAAAATAATTTATATCGCAATCATAATTTTATATTGCTATTGTGACTCGTTGCGTTGCCATTGTGAGCCTCTATTTCCTATTGACGATTGGAGCATCACGGATTATATCTAGTTGTTTTTTCTAACTGGGCCAACGCTGTTTTGTGACGTTTTTGATTATGTTGTAATAGATTGTAATAAAACAGACATTGAGGATTAAGCTGTGGTTTCTCATTTAATTATGATTTTCGTATTCGTAGGTCATTATTTTTGACCTCTCAATGATTATTTTGCAAAACTCACTTACACTAACAAATTGTTTTAAATGCAGTGTGCTAATTTAATCAATATGGAGGAATAAAGCTGGTGCAAGAGGACAGATGATGTTAATAGATGATTGAGTTCAAGATCGTATACATACCAGTATCAAAAAAATCCAGTTTTACTATGTCGGGCAATTTTATTTGGATTTTTTTAAATTTTTATGACCAGCATTTTTCAAACAGTTTCCGAGGTAATCCAAACACCAATCCAAAGAGGCACCAGCCAGAGCAAGCGGGCTGACCCGGATACCTATTGAGATATTTCTGCGCACCAGCATGGTGGATCTGGTGATTCGAGTGGAGCCTAACCACTGCAACTACTCCTCTTGTTACAACAGTCGTTGTCGATACAAAAAACGCTGCGGTCCTAAAATGTTTTGAATTATGTGGAATGTAGAGGACTGGTTAATAAAAATGTTTCTAATAGGTAAATATTGCGCAACAATTATGGGTGATGTCTTATAGATATATTGTGTCATCAAATGTGTTGCCCCAAAGTTAACTACCTAGTGTTCTGAAAATGTACACACTGTTTGCTGCCATGCATCGAAGTGCACTGCAGTTCTGTGAATATGTGCTTTTTCTCGTCAAAGTAGTGTGCTAATAGAACAGTTTGGGGCATGCTACCAACAAATCCTGTGAAGTATTTTATACACCACTGCCTAGAAGACACAGAGAGGATAAAAATTATCCAAGAGTATAGAAAATATAAGAGACTAAATCAAATTTACCAAATTTTTATTTTGCCAAAAATAATTTTAAATTTAATTGATTACCTTTTTGTAATTTTTTCACTTGCGCAAATAATTTTGAAATGAACTTAACAAAATTTTTGTATATGAAATTATTGAAATATATACTTTTGTATAATTAATAAAATTTATTTCATTAAAAAATACGGTCCACATTTTAAATCCGAATTTTCGTATTTCAAAAATAATTTTGACGACCATTATTGTGTACAAGTTGCTTCAAACGTGTAGCACACAAATTTATTTTTTGCTAGTTTACTTGTTTGCACCCATTGCACAATTCAAAAAATACCATAACACATTTTTCGTTTTTGTTTGATTTTTCTGTTTTTTAGGTTCGTAAGCGCAATAAGAGATTCTGTTTGATGTTATGGAATTTTTTGCTATTTTACTATTATCACATTTAATCTATTTTTCGATTTGGTTTTAATACGTAGAATAGTTAAAAATCCCAACTCCCATAAATGTTATCTTGAATTTCTTGCCAGAAATGGATTAAGAAGAACCGATACCTCAGAATGAAAAAATATTCATCGCTTTTATATTTTAATTTCTCATTAAAGTAACAAAAATGTGAGTATAATTTGCAATAGTTCTAAAATTAATTCTAAAAATCGTACTCGCACGCCTAACTAAGATACACCCCCGATTAAAACAGCTACGATATCCCGCTTTTCAAAACCCCGCCAGAAAAACGTTTTTTTAATTTTAATTTTAAAAATCCTGATTTTAATTGTTGTTAATTGTTTGGTTTCTATTGTTGTTACTGCTTTTAAAAAGTGGAACTCTAAAAACCTTGATTTTGAAAACCGGTCTTTTCGAAAGCGGAACTTGGAAATTGGACAACCGAAACTTTAGCATTTGAAAGTGGAATTTTTAAAACTTAAAAACAAAAAAAATCCAAGTTTAATCCAAGTGATCTTGATGGGATCTGATTTTTAGTTCAAGAATTTTCAAAAATTAGAGCTGCAGGAAATAACCACCAAAGCATAAATGAAATAAGTTTCCAATATTATTAAGGAAACCGAAATTAATCCGAAATTTAATTCATTACATTTGGGGATTTATTTCATATGCAGATTTGAGGAATTAAAAATACCATCCAAATATCGGATATACAATAACATCCCAAAATATATTTTGGAGTCTTATTCACTGTTCAGTTTTCCGGAGAAGGAAGATACAATTAATACACACATTTTTAAATTTTTTTTAAAAACACTTGTTAAATATTTAAAAAAGCGAAAAATGAAACAAAAATATGCAAATAAAAAATATGGGAGTGGTAAACAATAAAAATGGTGAGAGCAATAAACATTAGAAATTAAAAGGGGATGAGTTAATTACAGGTATATGATTATTGATTATTGATTACTTTAGTTAACGGCCGAATAACAAAATTCCAGATGTTGTTGTTGTTTTTTATTCTTTTTTATTTATTTTATTATAACCCGACGTACAGTGGTAGACATTCGTATAAACGCAACAAAAATTATAATTTTCAACAAGACAATGCCTCGATCCATGCTTCGAAGGAGACCACACCGTGGTTTCTCGAGAAAAACATTCCCCTTCTTGAATGGCCAGCTTGCAGTCCTGATTGCAATCCTATCGAAAACCTTTAGAGGGCCTTCCCCGAAAAGTTTATGGAAATGAACAGCAATATAATTCAATTAAATATTTGAAAAGTGCTATCCGTGAATGTTGGGCCACAATTGATCTGAAAGCCCTCAAACATTTAACAAATTCAATGCCTACTCGAATTTTCGAAGTTATTCAGAAAGGTCGGGGCCAGACCAAATATTAAATAAAATAATATATGAAAAATTGCTAATTTTGGTTTTTATTTTAGTACATTATCAGAAGTGCGTTTATACGAATGTCCACCTGAAATTTAGATTTTTCAATTTATTAAAATAAAACATTAAAATTGTTACTAATGGTTTATATTAGCAACAGATTTAAGATGATAGACACAATTTAGACCACTTGAAAAAAATCAAAACACTTTACTCTTAGAACTATATTCAAAAAACATAGTGCGTTTATACGAATGTCTACCACTGTATTAGTCATTTCATGGGATGGTATGAGCAGGGCCTTTCAGAGCTAGCAGGGGGCCTGGGCCAAATTATTAAAATGGGGCCCCATAAAAATAAAATAAAACAATCTTAAGTTTATATCACATGAATTCATTTTAGTATTTATTAGGATTTATTAGATTGAAGCTTTTCTCGCTTTATTATTAGAAAATTCTCTAATGATTTGCTTAAAATTAATTTTTCTCCGATGTCGTGGTTAATGTTTAACATTGTCAATCCATTTAACCGTTGTTCTGCCATTGTTGAGCGATGCTAATTTTTTATTCTTTTAAGAACACTGAAACTCCTCTCGGCTGAAGACACAGATGCAGGAATACTTAAAAATATTCTTAAGACAATGATAAGATTCGGAAATAAACCCGCTGAATTTTTACTGAGAATATTTTCTAATATAAATTTGTTGTTGTCGGATCTGCATTGAAATTAGTTACATACATTTTTTTAATGAATTTTACCTCATCTAGTATCTCGTTTGATAACTCACTCGTGTATTTTGAATGAATACGATTTACTGCAGCTTCAATTTTTTCATCAGTCAAATTTGGAAATGACCAAAGAAAACAGAAAAGATTGCAGATTTTTTGTAAAGATTGAAATCGCCTTTGTAAGCCAGCTATTACGAATTAACTATTACGTTAAACACATTTATCCTGTAGTATTTTTCAGCATCCGATTGTGTCCGTACCGTTCTATTAATGGCAAAATCACATGTAACTCCATATTCACGTGCTTTAGCTTTTGCTTTCGCAAATATTTCATTTCACATTCCGCTTAAATTGCGAAATCTCATTACTAGACTTTCAATATTATTTTGCTCAATATCAAGTGTAGCATTTCGAGCTTCAATTACCAAATTTGTCTGATGCAAATCTGTCAAAATTTCGAGCCATATGATAGAGAGCAAAACACATTCAAATTTATTTAAATATTTCTCAATTGAGTGTAATTCAACGATTGCGTGTGGTGGTAAATTAAAGGAATGCATTTCATTTAAGGCATCTCGAATAGATAATAGACATTTGGCTATTGGTTTTACTGCATCTATTCTAGCAGACCATCTAGTTTTGGAAATCGAGTGAAGAGACATACGGATATGTTTCTTTAAAACCTCCAATCTCCGCGGACTACTGCTAAAAAAATTATACATTTGTTGTATAACTCCAAAAAATTGTACAGCTTCTTTACACGATTCAGCTGAATCAACTCCAATAAGATTTAATGTGTGGTTCCCACAGCTGGAAAAAATACAATTAGCATTACGCTTCGTAAGAATGGCTTGCACACCGTTTAGCTTGCCAGCCATATTTGCACCATTATCATATGCTTGGGCAATACATAAATTAAAATTTAATTCCATATCCGACAAAATTTCAAGAATTCTGGCACACCATTTCTTCTCCGGTTTTTCCAGAGAATGAATCGAAGCAAATAAAACGATCTTCAATGTCAAATTTTAAATTGTCACACATCTTGTTCTTGTTACAAAGACAAAATACTATCGAAGAGCAAGCGCAAATGAGAAATCTATAGTAACAAAAAATTCGGGGGCCCCTAAAAATCGGGGGCCCGTGCCGTATGGCCCGGCTGGCCCACCCTCTGATTGGCCCTGGGTATGAGTATGAGAATAAAACAGTGCGGGGTCCGTAACTGGTGAGAAACGGATTTCTCTCTGTTCGTTGAGGATATTTTGGTTAAGAAATATAGCTTTTCGGATTTCGTAAGATTCTAAGTTGTCTAAACGTCTGATTTTTGGTTGTACATGCAATATTTCTAAATTGTTTAAACTGGATGTGTGATTTTCTAACGTTAAATGATTATAAAGGGATGATTCATGGCTACCAGATAAATGTTCTTTAACTCTAACTTCAAAATTGCGCCCAGTCTGTCCGATATAAGAGGAACTACAATCATTGCAATTGATCTTATAAACGCCAGACTTGGAAAGGCGATCAATTCTTGGTTTGTTGTTAAAAATCATTTTCTTAATTCTCGTAGTGTTTTTAAAAAAAAATTTAAAATGTGTATATTAAGTGTGTTTCGCCAAGTGCCTACGGCAGAAAGTGTAAAAAGAAGATACAATTTTGAAATTTGAATAGAAATTTCTATATTCTAGAATATTTTAATAAACTCGCGCCCGGAATTAATTGTATTTAAACGTTGCCGCCAATTGCTTTATTCTTGAACCTTTCAACAGAAAAAATTAACAAACGGTATTCAAATCTAAAGCTAAATTATTACATTTCTTAAGTCTTAACTCATAGATTTCCAAGCCAAATGAGAATATTCAACAAATTTTTAAAATAAATACTGCGATAAAAAAGTCAGCTGGATAACGCCGTAATTATTTCTGTGTCGAAAGCGACAAAATTCAGAACTCTGAAATGGGTGTGAAGGCTACCGCAATATTTATTCCATCTTGCGACATGCGACCCTCGGAGGTAATATCCCCTGTCCGCAAGATTGCGTTGCATATGATGTTGCACGTTATTAGTGTTAAGCATTTGTCTGGCAATTCCCTTATCATTTTCCAGAAATAAGATCATATCCTGGTACGTTATGTGGCTTAAATAAGATTCTTTCGGCTTTTTATAGAGACAATATATTAATAATAATACAGACAACTAAACTTCTCTTTCTGTTATGTGGCTTATACAACGTTTAATTGTATTCTTAACTGTCTTTCAATTAAACTTTCAAGCCTTGCAGGACTAGGTTTAATAAGGATTAATAAATGCATTTTTGCTGGAAAAGGCAAATTTAATTTTAAAATATTCTGGGAAATGGAAATAAAAATCCCCACAAAGACCACATTAAATTTAAGCACAATATCAAACAAAAGGCTGCTATATAATTTCTTGTCATCCTTGCGCACCCATGCGCGACCAATGCTAAACGGTTTTGAGGATATTAGTATAAATTTAAAATTTATGTAAATAAATATTTAAAAATAACTATACATACACATTTATTTATTTATTTTTTAATTTTTTTTTTTTTTTGAGTTTGAGGAGTTTCTTATTTTAGTATGAGAATAATTATTAAAAAACAAAAACTTTTGAAAAACTTGTATAAGTTGTATGAATGTTAGAATTTCAAAAATCGTCAAAGCTCCAGAAACTCTCACGCCGGGTTTAGAGGCGGCAAACTCCATCGCCTAAAGCATAAAATAAATTAGCATAACATTTCAAAAATTTGTTTTATTTAAAACTTGATTATTTGGGATTCATTTTTAGGGAGCCCTTTTTTTGGGGGGTATTTGCATGTGTGCGGTATGGCACGGTATCGCTGGTTTTAATTTTCAGGAACAAAAAAGAAACTAAATTCTCACACTTGAAATAACAAACTTGTTTAATTTTATTATTTTAAATTTTCAGTTTTATAAATTTTAATTTGACGACAATTTTACTTCACACCAATTTAATTTACGTCTGTCTTGTACGAATGAAAAATGAACTCTCAAAATAATAAAAATGGTTGAATCTTTATAGCAACGTAGTGATTGAAGAACTGCAATAATTTGTGCAATTGTGAATTTGCCAATGAACTACTATTTCCAATTGTTGCCAACTTTATTGCAATTGATCTGTCATGACGTTTTGCATCGATTTAATTTGTTATTGTTGTTATTTTAAATTTTGTGGTTAAAGTAATAAATTTAATTATAAAGTGTAATTATTATAAGAAAACTCAACATAATACTGTGGATATAAAACAATAGTGTGTTTAAAGATAAGTATTCTATTAAATGTCCTTCGTATCCAACTTATTAATTATATGTATTTATTTCAGAAAATATAAATCGTCGCTGTCAATAAGAATCGTGTATTACAGCTGTAACGAAATTTATGTATGGATATTCTGGACAGATAAGTGAATTGAATAGCTAAAATTGAAATTATTAAAACTAATTACATTTCTTATTATATTTTAGAAATCGTAAACTGGAATTTCATTAATGCCATTACCGATCAACTGATGGGAATGCTAGTCAGCTGATTTGATTTCATCGAGTTATTTCAAGTGAATTTAAGGTAAGTAAATTTAAATCTTCAAGACATTAATGACATTCCGTTTACATTAATATAATATTTCTTTTAGGTTGACTTTTAATTTTAGTGGCGTAGACAGCATGTCTTATTTTGGGGGATTAATTCATTATACAAAAGTACCCAATATTGGTGATTTACATATTTTATGTACGGGGGTTTATTTCAATGGAGGAATTATTTCCTGCAGACAAAATTTAGCTATTAAATCATTCCCTCAGAATTTCTGTGAAATTCAAAGATTTAAAATTTCAGTAAAAAATATCTCAAATAAATAGAAATAAATCTTTTGCAAAAATAATTTCTTGTCTTTTTGTGGTGCTCGAAATTTAAACGAGCGAATCTTTCTAAATATGAGAGTCTCGATGCACACTTTGCGTTAGCGGCATTGGAATTTGCTATTCCCTTATGTTTAGGGGGTTTACGTTTTTTGATTTTGTTGGAGAGATCGAATAGAGCAGTGGCAGCGCAAACACGTATATAATAGCTGGTCAAGTATAACTAAACAAAATGAAGTAAACAAAATGTAAGTTTGCATCCATTTCAATAAAAATTTAAAGAAAAAATTATAAAGATATGATTAAAACCGCTAAATGTTGAGAGCAATAAAGGTTATTGTTACGCCACGAGAAATTCTTCGCATAGGCTACAAAGAAATTATTGACCTACCAGGATTGGTAGGTTCGAACCATCAAAATGGATATATGGAGATTGGTATAACTCTGCCGGATTTTGCTTTGTAATGTACTACCTGTATCAAAATAAGCCGGTAGAAAATACGGTACCAGAAGTAATACTAGTTCAAAAGGCTTAACTGTACTGCTTTGTATTTTTTATCAGAATGGAAGGTGTTATCCATCTCGAATGGTATTTATGACATTTATCTTTCTTTTTTTTCAAACTGTGGTAGATTATTTGAGATTATGTAAATAATTAAAAAATAAGAATAAATTTTCCTTCGTTGGTGGTTTTGCTATTGTTTTGTGCTGCATAACATGCTGCGAATAGCATTCACCAAGAAAAAAGCGCTACAATTTTGAGCAAACTTACTACACGATCAATCGATAGAGTCTAGAAACACCTCAGGAATATATTTTGTATCAGTAGTCTAATCGACCAGATTAATATTGCACATTTGCTTGATTGATCGGAATGGTAAAGAAGTGAAAGAGTTTCTAATTTTCAGCTTCCATAGCTAAGACCAACAATTTAATGACTCCTGGTTATACGCAATTGACCTTAATGCTTTACCATAATTGCCTACTACAAAGTCAACATATTTTGCATTGCTTTCCATGGATATGAGAATGAGACTAGAATTTGACGGATGAGTACAAACGTTGGCCGATAATATTCGAGAGAACAGTTACGCATGTGATGTACTTTGGCATAAATGTGAAAATGAGGTACTAGCCAAATGGAGAGCGTGAATTGCAAATAAATGTTGTATGCCAACATAATCTCTTCGTAGGTGTATCCATCGTCATCATCGGTCGTATAGTCAGATGATGAAAATCCTTTTTACATCTATCCGCTAAATCGAATTCGAGGAATTGGAAACTGGTGCCACCCGAACCAAACGCCTTAGGTTTAACCACCGTGACGTGTTTGGTCGGCAAGTTTAATTCTTCATGAGAAGATCTGTTTTAAATCAATTAATTTTTTATGCGGTTTACAATTTTTTGGAGAACATCATACAATATTAAATTGCCCTCAGAGATTACCTCCCCAAAAAAAAACCTAACAATTCAACATTGTTTAGATGCACATAAAATATTATATGAAAAATGATGACATACGATTTCCATAAAATAACGTTTCCAATGGGACAAATAAATTCACACAACATAAAAATTTAAAAGTACGATATATTCATTAAGCGCAATGTTTTTATATTATGTACAACAAAAAAAAAAGAAAATTGTATATATTTTGCAAGAAGTTTTTTTTTATTTTTATTGTCAAGGATCTGCACTCAATTCTATTGAAAGTATTGCAAATAAAGCCATGTAACTTTCATAATACGAAAGCTCTTCACAATAAGGATTTAGTACGTGGCGTAGACATTTTGTTGCTGTTGTATAAGTTAAAAGAAAAATTCTAGCACGGCAACACAAACCTCATGTGAGTACTTGAGAAAGAACCAATTTCACAATTGCACTTACTTTCCAGAATTATTATTTTTTGCTGCTGTTGCTGCTGTGTATTCTGTTCTTTTTTTTTATCTCAACAAAATAAATAATACAAGGAGTAAAAGAAATATTCAAATATATTTCCTTTTTAGAATGCCATACCACCATCCAATTTTTGTTGTTGTTGTATTTTCGAATTAAACAAAGAATGAAGAGCTTTAAATATGGTATATAATACGTATGTATGTGTCCCAGATAGGGCATAAAGATAAGAAAAATACAAAACTGAAAAACGAGGGAAAAACAGTTGGTTGTAATGAATGTATTTCACTTGTCGTAATGATTGTAGACAGAAAGACTCATGAGATTTTATTTTGACAAAAATTTATATTTGTAGATTTGACAACAACAACGACTACCATATACAAAAAAGTGTTTATCAGCGAGCGCACCAAGAGACAAAGGAGACACGATGAAGCAAAGCTGGTAAAATGTAAACAAAATGGAACAAAAGTTTGAATTAAAATTAAATATTTATAGGTTAATGGTAGGCAACATAAAGTGAAATATTTTTTACATACATGTCATGAGTGAATTTTATAGGAAATTTTCTTGCAATTTGTGTATACAAACTTGTTTGTGTTGTTAAAATTGTTTAAACACAAACCAATTAGTGTAAATAATTAAAATTTTGCTAAAGGTGCTAGTGTTTATCATGCAGATAGAAGCTGATATATAGTAATGAACAAACTTTGTGTACCATTTATCAGTAACATTGTACTGCAGCCTCTGTACAAAAAATCGCTATAAATTAATAAATTTTACGACCTTTATAACACCAATAACAATTTCCAGTAATACAATTTAATCGAATAAATGCCATTACTGTCCGTAATTTAGTATATTATGTACGTTGGCCGGGGCTTATACATATACACTCAATATATAGCACAAAAAATAAGTAAAATCAAATGTTAATAATAATTAACAATTAAATAAACCTAAAACTCCAAATAGCCTAAACCAATTTTCGTCTACACATACAAACATTTCTAATCACAATAAAATCTAATTAAATAAAAAAAATCCATATTTAACCTTTTTTGATAATACTATGTTTTCATGTATGTGATACCAAGCACAAGAAATATATTTGTAACACCCACATGCATTGAATACCGAGATGTAGAAGAAAGAAAAACTAAACGATTATACCATAAGGCATTGGAGAAAAATACGTTTAGGGGGAAGGGGATCATGACAGAATGTAATGTTACACCAAGCATATAAATTTTTTTTTCTAATCATGATTAAAACGATTTTTTTTTGCTGTACCAAATATGTAATACCCCTCTGGAACAAATATTTTTGTATTGTTAGTATTTTGTATGAAGATGACCTAAACGGGTGATATAGAAAATTAGAAAGGGCTTTGAGGCTTTAGGTTATGAAAGTAATATTGATTACAAAACAGTTTAAATTATAAACATAATGAAATTTTATATTTTTAGGTCAACCTTTGTTTGTTCACTAAATTTGAATTTTAAGTTCGGTACTTTTTTTATTTCATTCTAGATGGTTTTTAATGTTTTGTGAAATTTTAGAAATCTCTAATGTATTGCAAATACTTAAAGCTTGGGCTAAAATTATCGCTTTAAAGAGATAGTGACACAACTCGTAGTGGTTTTGTGTGCAGCAACAGTGTTACTGGGGTCTGATGAGCTGATTTTTTTTTGTTTCGTCCCGCCGCTCAGTGGTAATGGGTTCATTCTCGCTCGACCACCGGTAACATAAAACCTGGTAACCGGACTTTCATTTGATTTCACCCCGCCTTAATCCCGCTCGCTTAGCACGCACTCATCTTATTTGGAAAGTGGGTAACTTTTCCAGTTAGGCCTATCGTTCCGGATATATGGTCCTTCGCAAGCTCCACAAAAAAAAATACCTATATATAAATATATGTCCGAAAAAAAAACTGTGAATTTTCTGGTACGACCAAATTTACCAAGGTTACACAATAAGGGCAAAACAAATTTTGTGGTTTTTTGATTTTTAAATGACAATGCAAATTAGTTAATTAATTTAAGTAATATAACGGGGTTATATGAATGAAAACAATACACATATATAATTTAAAATACTGAACAAAATAAACCCTCCCAAAATGAAATCAATATATATATATATATATATATAATGAACAAAATAACGTTTACTTCCCCCAAATTATGGACTGGCCAAGTGCGTCCTCCAAACTCCAACTCCCAATGCTGCTATACCCCACCACTCGATGCTGCTGATGACACCCTCCGCTAGGCCTGGGGAGGCCCCTAGGCTCCCACCACCATGGATGGGACCATGTGGATTTTTCTCTTTCCTTTTTGGATTAGGCGTGGGTACGTCTCAATACCGATGTTGGTATATTATGCCCACCCCGTGGTTAACACGGTTATTTAAACCGCCCCTTTCTTCCCCTTGTCCACGACGTAAAGGAAACCAATTGAATTCTTCTTAATAATTTTTTTATTTTTACTTCCAAACAATTTTATAAGTATAAGTTTTCTTTTTTTCCTCGGAAATTTGGTGGTACGTGGAAGTTCACTAAATACCACGTTATAATCACCCCAAACCAACACACGAACCAACCCGCGATCCCCACGCGTAAACTATACTTATATTATTTGTCTATGAAAATATTTACAGGGATTCTTTTTTTTTTTTGTGTTGGTGGTTCACTGCTAGGAGCATATATTCCAGATCTAAATGAGCCCTGGCACACGGATGCTTACTTATTCACAATAACAAAAAAAAATCCGAAAAAAATCTATCGTGTATCCTGTCACGATGCAAAAATTTTTCTCCCCGGTCTACTTTTCCTAAATATCATTTTGCTATCAACCACTTTGGAACGACGTCCCTTTGATGACACCGTTACATTCGTGGGGACGACTCACACCCGAGTAAAGTCTCATCAAGCCGGGCAAAAATAAAATCTAACCGACCAATAAACGCAACTAACTCGAAACACATTTTTTTTTTTTTTTTCTCTGATTAGAGGAAATACTTCAAGCTCGTATATCTTTAATATGGTAAATTCCGAGATTTCGACCATCTTCCTTTACTAACTCATAAGCCGTACTACCTAATTTTCGTTTAATGACACACTTAACATATTTAGGTGCAAGTTTTGCTGAGAATTTGGTGGCCGCGTTGCTCTGAACGTAGTTTTTGACATATGCCGTCTGCCCAACTTCCAATACTCTGTTGTTACTACGAAGGTTATAAGTATGGCGAGACCGTTTGTACGCTTCTTCCAGGTATTTCAAAATTGAACCTTGACACATATTTAAGGTGTTGGATTTAGATTCAGCTGAAATTACCCCCTCGCCCTCCATATTTAATAACCTTAAAAGATCGTATTCTTTGCCATGCATGATCATAATATGTTGACCAAACATTAAGAAGTGCGGCGAAAATTTCGTCGAGTCGTGCACAACGTTTCGCAAAGCACAGGTAATCTCGGGAATATATTGGTCCCAAGTTATATGGTTATCATCAATATAAGCTCGCACTGCCGACAAAATAGAGCGATTCACCCGTTCCGATGCGTTCGCTTGTGGGCAGTATCGCGGGACCGGCGAATGTTTAATATTAAATTTTGACAAGCAATTTTGAAATAATTTTGAAGTGAATTGTGGCCCATTATCAGACACAATAAATTCTGGCACGGAGAATGTAAGAAATATTTCTTTCTCTAAAAATTTAATTATATCGGCCACCGTTGCTTTTCGGAAAGGTTTCAGAAAGATAAATTTAGAATATTGGTCTAATACAATAAAGAGGTACGTATTTCCGCTTTTAGATCTGGGATACGGACCCAAAAAGTCAACGAATAGCCGCTGCATGGGCCTCACTACCAATCTTTGTTTACCCATCTCAGGTCGGGTAGTGTAATTTACCGCTTTAGTTTTCTTACATTTGGAGCAATTACTGACGTATTCTCTAACCTCACCTGCCATTTTGGGCCAATAAAAGTAGCGTTGAACATGTTCAAGCATCTTCGCCGACCCACAATTAGCTGAGGTAGGTGGATTATGCGCTTGTATTATGATAAATTTAGTCAAAGCCTGGGGCAAATATAATTTCCAATGTGGGACATCCGACAAGGTGAACGAAAAATGTTTATTCCCAGAAGTATTAACCAAAATTTTGCCGTCAGAAATTTTAAAATTTTTATATGATTCCGGAGAAGATAGAATTTTGGAAATTAAATCCAAATATTCGGGTGATTTGAATGCTAGAGAATCCAGATTAACATTAAACCCACAATCCAATAAAACCATTTCCTCCATGAACATTCTAGAAAGTGCGTCTGGTACTACCATCTGCGATCCACTGCGATGCTGCACCGTGAAATTGAAAGGCTGCAACTTCAGACTCCAACGCGCTAGCCGGCCTTCAAGCTCCTTTTGGCTCATAAGCCATTTAAGGCTCGCGTGGTCTGTGACAATGGTGAAAGGATATCCCTCGATATATGCTCGAAATTTCCTCACACTCAACACAGCCGCAAAACATTCTAACTCTGTAATGGTGTAGTTGCGCTGCGCCGCGTTCAACTTCTGCGACATATATGCGATAGGATGTTCCTCACCATCGTCTCCCGTCTGAAGCAGCACTCCTCCAACTCCGGTAGTGCTAGCATCACAATGAATCACAAATGGCTTTTGAAAATTGGGATGTACCAGTACGGGTGCATTTGTAAGCGACAATTTTACTTTCTCAAATGCTTCGTTCGCTTTGTCGGTCCAACCGAATTTATTATTTTTCTTAGTCAGATCTGTAAGAGGTGCTACAAGAGATGCATACGACATGATGAACCGCCGATACCATCCTGCCATTCCCAGGAAACGGCGTAGTTTCTTCAGAGTAGTAGGGACGGGAAAATCATGTATGGCCCTAACTTTTTCAGGATTTGTTGCCATCGTACCATCCCCTATTACATATCCTAAATAATTTATTGTTTTAAGAAGGAAACTGCTCTTCTCAATATTAACCGATAACCCCGCCTTTGATAATCTATCTGCGACTACTCCCAACAAATCAATATGCTCCCCGAACATCTTAGAAGTGATCAATAGATCATCCAAATACACGAATATGCGTTCGTGAAGTTCATGGGGCATCACCTGATCCATTAACCGGCACATAGTCTGTGGCGCGTTACAAAGTCCGAATGGCATTACGGTGAATTGGAATAACGGTCGACCAGGTACGGTAAACGCCGTCTTATCTCGGGACTCTTTGTCTAGCGGTATTTGCTAAAAGGCATCCTTTAGGTCCAAGCTTGAAATGAATTTGGTATCCTCTAATCGACTTAAGAGTCCGTCAATGATTGGCAGCGGATACGCGTCCTTTTTCGTGACCTCATTTACCCGTCTAGCATCTAAACACAATCGAATTTTACCATTCGGCTTCTGAACTAATGTCACAGGTGAACTCCATGAACTTTTCGACTCCTCGATAACCCCCAAATTCCACATCCGATCTAATTTTGCATACAGAGCCTCCTGCTTTATTGGAGAAATGGGATAATATCTCTGCTTAATTGGTGTAGCTCCTTGAACATCAATAGTATGAGATACTAAAGTCGTCTTACCTAGACCTTGTTTATTGAACGACGGAATTTTGTTTATAACCTTATCGAGCTGTATTTGTTCTTCAGGAAGAAGTTTATGAAATTTCTCCACATCACTAGCGTCCGTATTTATTTCAGAAATTACCTCTGGTACGATACCGAACAATCTCCAAAAATTAATTCCCAAATATAATGACTGCGTTAACCCAGGTATCAAATAAATTTGCATGGTTTTTTCAATACCTTGAAAACAAACCTTAGCATATATATATATCCGACAACACGTTCTGAATGGCCTTCTGCCGTCTTAATATGAGATGAAATATAAGAAACATTACATTTAGCGTTAGTGAAAACTGCTTCACAGCCACGACCCAAGGCAGTTATGGTTGCCCCACTATCTAATAATCCTTTATATGGTATGCCATTAATACTTATATCAGCATACGGTCGACAATCCATATCGTTTGAAAATACGGATTCGGCGATTTCCTGTTTCAAATAGTTCCGTTTGTCCCAATAATTACGCACCCGCAATTTAGCCGATTTAGAAGGCTTTTTGCCTTTAGAAGTAACAGACGAATTTTCACAAAGAAATTTTGAATTAGAATTTATAGGATTTGGAGATTCTCCGCCTTGATCGAAGTGACAAGTTAATGTCGATTTTGTTGAATATGATTTTTGATTATTGGTGGACGTGGTTTTTGTTGCTGCTGAGGAGTCCTTGAAGTATTCAGGGCAACTTCCTGATACTTCATCACGCCATTTCCCGAACTACGACACTTTATACAATGCGATTTATAGGTGCCATCTTCACCACAACCATGACAAAATAGTCTTTGGGGCTTACAACATCTTGTGAAAGTGTGACCTATGTCCCGACCGTTCCAACAAATATAATAATTTGGTTGATTGGTATTTTGATCCAATGCGTTAATTTGAGTGCGTTCTATCTTATATCTAACGATGTTAACGGTGTTTACATTTTGTGTTACGATTACTTTAAATTCAAATTATAAGTTATAGTCAATTTCTTTAAAAAATTACATACAATTTTATAGTTTTTTTGGTTTTCTTCTTTTTGAATATCTATTAATTTCCTATTTTGTAATAAGTTGTATTTAGCTGTTATGGTTATATTTTTTGCATTTTTCTATTATATGTTGATTGTCCTCTATTATGTTGCATGCGTCGCATAAGTTGGAGTCTTCGATTCCCACGGTGTTTTTAAATTTCTTATTTTTTGCGTGGCCTGCTCGTAGTCTGTTTATTAGCCTGATATTATGAGTTTAGATTGGATTTGCAATACCATGGCTTTGCTGGGGAGGAATTGTTGATTTGCTTATTGTATTTTCCCACTACCATAGTCCAGTTATTATATTTTTGTTCCCATTCTTGATTTATTTCTTCATTGATTATTCCATATGCGTCTTCAATTGGTATTAAGTTATCAATTGCCTCAGTTGGATCTTGTGCAGCTCTTTTAGCTAATTCATCAGCTTTTTCGTTTCCAACTATCCCCATGTGCCGATGGATCCATTGTATTAGAATCATAGTATTTTCGTTGGCTATCTATATCTATTATTGACTTCTCGTAATACTTGTATTTTTTTTCGTTATTGACCTTTTCTATGGATGAACAGCTGCTTTTGGAGTCGGTAAATATAATTATATTGGTTATTCCCATTTGAATTGCTTTTTCTAAGGCTATTTTGATTGCTATGGTTTCAATTGTTTTGATTGATGCTTGATTCATTAGGTTTATTTTCAATTCTGTCGCTGTATTTTTGAAATATATTCCTATTCCTCCATTATTTTGGTTGAGTGATCCGTCCGTGTATATTTCCTGGAAATTTTTGTATTTATTGAGTAAATCTATGTAATATGATTAAGATTCTCCTTATTTTTATTGTTTTGTATTCCTTCGTTTATAGTTATGTTAGTTGCTGTTTTTATTATTGTATTACTAGGTTGGGCGATTTTAGACAGAAAGTTATGTTCAATGTATAGCTTCCATAATTTATCCATTATATCGTGATTTTGGATTGTTTTACCTATATCGGTGTTTTTATTTATGTGATTTGCTATGTACTTAAGTGTTGTTATCTTGCTGTCTAGTTCTGCTGGCAGTGTAGCTGATTCTGCTAATATTGTAAATATAGGTGTGGTTTTCAGCATTCCTGTGCATGTTCTCAGGTTTTGGTTGATTATTTTTTGTTTTATCCTTTTGCAGTTTTTTATATGGTTAGGTGTGATGATATCTGCATACTTTACTCTAGTTTGGATTATAGCTTTATATACATACATTTTGTATTGTTATAGGGTGCGCTCTTCCATTTTTGTGTATAATGGATTTTAGGAGGTTTGCTGCATTGACTATTTCCTTATGTAGTTTTTTATAATGTGGTAATAGTGATATTTTATTGTTAATTATGATTCCCAGAAACTTTATGAGTTTAACTTCTTTTAGGCACGTGTTGTCTGTTTTTGCTATAAAATTTGACGGTTTATTTTTGAATAATCTCATGAATGCACACTTGTTTGGATTCATTTTTAATCCCAGCTGTTTTAATTCTTCACTTAGCCTTTTTAAAATAGAACTGGTAGTAGTTTGTGCTTCTATTTCATTTTTGTCTTTCACTAAAATCACTATGTCATTTGCAAATTGGTAAATCGTTGTATTTCTTTGCTGGAGTTTATGGAGTTCATTGGTAGATATATTGAATAAGCAACGGCTTAGACAGCTTCCTTGAGGAATTCCTTTTTTGTAGTATGCTTAATTGTTGTTGTTCCATTATTGTATATGATTGTACGATTTGTTAAGAATTGATATATCCAGTTTGTGATATGTTTGGTGTATCCATTTGAATTAGTTTTTCTATTAGAGTGCTTTTGTTAACGTGGTCGAATGCTTTAGTTATATCTGTTGTTATTATTATTTGTGATTTAAAGTATGTTTTTTCTGCCATCATTTCACTGAATATGTTAAAAAGTAGTTCATTATGTTGTGACCTTTTCTGAAACCATATGAGTTTTTCGGTAATATTTGATTTAGTGCGAGGTGTTGATTTAGCTCTTCCAGAATTACTTTATTAAATATTTTGGAGAATGTATTTACTAGGCATATAGGTCTATAGCTTTCTGTTTCATTTTCGTCTTTATGTAGTTTTGTTATAGCTATTATTTTAGCGATTTTTCAATTCTCTGGATATTGCTGGGTTGTGTAAATAGTATTAAAATGGCTTGCTATTAAGTTAATTAGATTTGGATTAATTTCTGCTATGCTTTTTATAGTTTTGTATGAAATTTTATTTTCTCCTGGAGCCGTGTTTTGTTTTTGTTTTAGTATGTTGTATATTACGTTTTCATTAAAATTGCACTGATTTATTATAATTTTATTAAACGGTAAAATTATTTCTTCTAGCGTAACTGGAAAATTCTCATTCATAAATTTTTTTGCTAACTCGTAGTCCTCTAGTAAGTTGAAACCATTTCTATTATTATTTTTATTTTTAAGTTTGTTGATTTTGTCCCAAAGTTGTTTACTGTTTAGAGTTGGAATTATGCCAGATACGAAAATTTCCCATGAGTTCCTTTTTGCTTTCTTGATTTCCCTCTTCAATATAGCTATTGACCTTAATAATTCTTTGGCTGTATATAGATTTTTGTACATATTGTAGCACTTTTGTTTTTTTAATTTAACATGACATAATCTTTGAAGCTGGTCGTTCCACCAAGGTATTGGACTGTTTTTATTGTTAATCTTTATGGTTTTTGTGTTTTCCTTTATTACCTTCTCCATTTCGTCAACAATATTATTATTCTCGTTAGATTCAAATATTTTGGCAATTTCCAGCGTTACTTTACTCCAATTGGTGATTTTTTTTTGAGAGTATCTGTTTATATTAATATTAATTAATATAGGTATATGATCAGATCCTATATTATCTTCGAGACAATCCCATGTTGATAAGTTGAAAATATCCTGAGTGCATAATGATATATCAATTGCTGACGATGTATGGTTGTGGAGATTTAATCTTGCTGGCTTGCCGTTATTTCAAATTTGCAATCTGCTATTAGTAATTATTTCTGCAATTTCTTTCCCCATACTGTCTTGTTTAGTTTCATTTCCCCATAGATTACTGTGAGCATTGATGTCTCCTGCTAATAGTGTGGAATTATTATTTTCGGCTTTTTTTATTATTTTTCTAAGTTTGTCAATTTGTGTAGTTGTGTTTCCATTTGGTGGGTTGTAAAATCCTATTATTTGTATTTTTTCACTCCCGTACTTTATTTGAATTTGTGATGCTTCGATGTGGGTTAGTTGTAAATTTAGGGCGGCTGGTTTTACTCCTATGCTCTTTTTGATTAGAAAACCTATTCCTCCATAGCCATCGTGTCTATTTTTTGTTATAAGCCGGTAATTTGGTATGCTTAATTCTTTATCTTGATGTGTCCAAGTTTCACTCAATATTGCAATGTCAATTTTATGTGTGTGCATGAATAGTTGTAATATGTTTATGTTACTGTTTAGACTTCTTATGTTTAATTGCGGGATTTTTAATTTATTTACCATCTTATTTTAATTTCAGATTTCTTACTATGTCTTTTAAATCAATAGTAAGTAAATCGGGAACTTGGTATACTTTGTTGCTGACTTGTATAAATTTGTTAAGTGCGATTTCTAGTTTGTCAATTTTTTCTCTTTGCTCTTTTACTATTGCTTCCTGTCTGCCAGCTTTCGCTATCCAGGCATTTGGCATGGTGTTTTCATGATTGTTGTCAATTGGTGGGTAGTTGCTGAGCTCGAGATCCTTTCTTATTAATTTTTGTCTAGGAAGTAATACCGAAACCGTTTCTTTGTATGTTGCTTTGTTTATGATCATGTGTATTTTAATATGTGTCTGTTTTCTTTTTTCCGAACATTGTTTTGAGTTTGTAAAATGGTTAACCCCTTCACAGAAATTACACTCTGGTTTCTCCTGGCAAATATGTGTTTCGTTGTTATTGATTGGTTGGTTGTGGGCTTGATTGATCAGTTGATATGATGTCTGGTTGGCTAATTGGTTGGTTTGATATGTATGGTTTTGCGCATTTTTGAATTCTTGAACGGCAAAATTTTTTGATGTGTCCGTAGTTTAAGCATCTTGCGCAGAATTTTAGTTTTGGAATAAATATGTATATTCTTATTTTCACATCATAGAATAATACTTCTTTCGGCAGGGTGTTTGCTCTTATTTCTATTCTTAAATTATTTGTATTTTTAAGTGTTTTATTTTCTCTATCCCATATTTGGATTATCTCAATGTGCGTTATTTGATTATCATGATTTTGGGTGTATTTGATTTGATTAGCACGTAGAAGGGACCTTTGTCTGTGTTGAGATATTTGTTGTCCTCCATCTTTTTTTGTTTGTTTTCTAGTATATTTGTTGTAGTTGTATTATCGTCCATATTGGGATTTGTGTTTAGTTTACTTGTCTTTGGAGGGTTTATCCCCATTTCGTTCATTATTTCTGTATCACTATTTATTAATTTTCTCTTATACTTTACATTTAAATTATTTTCATTACAACCCTCAAAATCTTCGTCGGATGAGTCATTGTAATTGTTTGGTCGGCTTACGCTGCCGCCATTTTGTTCTTCCACTTTATCACTAATTTTTAATGATTTTAGCCTTTTTACGCACTTTTTAATTTTATTTTGCGATACCGCTTTGGATTTTTTAATGTTTTTCACTTTAATCGATAGAATTTTTAAGTTTATCCACTTTTCCACTAAAAAAAAATTTCCACTGTCACTCAATACCTGTTTCCACTAACAAGATCTAGAAAAAACTGTTGTGAAAAGTGGAGAACATTTTAAATTTAGTTGTGGGAAAAATGTGGGAAATTTAGATCTCTCTTGAGGGGGAAAAAAAGGAAAATAAGCTTTAGATGCGGGAATTTGGTTTTTGAAAATCTGGCAACACTGGTTACAACAGCGATAGAATAGAAAAACATGAATTCCTCATGTTAGAAAACAGAAAAAATAACTCAAAGGGAGCGTAAGCACCAAAAATTTGAACCGATTTCACCCGCTTCGCTTATTTTTGTTACTTTTCTCACTGTACTTAAATTTCATGATGAACTGAAATTATTATTGTATATTTGTAATCCATCCACATCCTACTTGTCAAAAATCAAACGAGCGGTTACTTCAATTGAAATACAAGTTAAATATGTACATAATACATTAATACTATTAATAGACACATTAGTATAGCTTCAATTAAAAGGTATGTGTTAATTATTAAGATTTAAATTGTTTTTGATTCGTTTAATTAACTTTAATATTTTAGATTTTAGAGGCATCATCTAATACATAAACTAATTGTGTAACCTAACCTAAAAACGACGACCTTATATTAGTAAATATATGGTCACTAAGTCATCTGATGTATGATGGCAATATTTCTTCAGGACGAAATCAAATGATAAAGCGCAATGCAATTCATGTGGAACTTTGATTTCTTGCAAAGGATCATCAACATGTTCAATGATATACCACGCAAAACGACACAATATTCACATAAATAAAAAAAAATACAGAAAGAAACACTGACACAGCTGTTGCAGCGTCTACAGACAGTTCACAACCAAAAGTAATTCCCACAATTCAAATTTCTTGAACTATGTTAAACGAGATTCGCTGGAATAATTTTATCGAAATGTGCAGCGCTGTATGGATTCTCTGTGCGACAAATTTATAATTCGGACGCAATAAAAGGCTATGTAAAATCTAACGGATATGGTGTGCCTAAGAGTGAATCTACTATTTGGAAGCACATCTTATCATTTTACGATGAGAAGAAACAGGAGCTCATAGAATTTTTGTGTAAACAACTAAAACACGGTCTAAAATTTAGCTTGACTATCGACGAGTGGAGTGATATTAAATTGAAAAAATATTTAAATGTTGCATTTCACTGTAGCGATAACAACTAAGTTTTAGGGTTCGTTGAAATTAATGGTTCTATCAATTCGGATATAACGTATGAGGAATAAAATATGGACAAACAAAAAAAAGTAAAAAAAAAATTAATTACTAATCAAATGATTTTAATCCATCATTTATTTAAAACTTTAATTCTTAGATAAAATTTACAGAAAAATTTGCGCTCCATATCGATTCGCTTTCCTGATCCTTTCTGGCACTCTTTTCATTGCCGCCTGCGTTCCTGATGTATCAATCTTCTTGAAATCTCTTTTTATCTTTCTAATCAGACATTCAACATTTTTGGCACGACATCCATTGCTGTATACCATTCTCTTCAGATTTGCCCAAAAAGTTTCAATGGGCCTTAGTTGTGGAACATTTGGTGGGTTATAGTATTTAGGTATAAAATCGATTCTGCGTTGACGTAAATCAGATAACGTTGCGTTGGCATAATGTGAGGATGCCAAATCAGGCCAAAAAATCGTTTTATCATTTTTATGATATTTATTTATAAATTTCTGAAGCACAGGTAAATATTTGTTTGTGTATGTTTGCCCATTAACCGCCAAACCACTTTTGAAAAATACTGGGTCACTGACACCTCGCTCGCTAATAGCCAACCACAACATAACTTTACCTGGAAACTTGGTCTTATGAATAAACTTCTCCTTTTCTGGTGCATTGTGATCGGGAGACTCGTAGTAGTATTTTGGCTGCCATTCATTACCTTCAACAGTGAAATAACTTTCATCATCCATCACACATTTATAAGCTGAAGAAGCAGCGAAATATGTTTGGGAAAGCACTCTTAATCTAGATTTGATTGTAGCTAATTGTTTGTCTGTAGTTGCTGGTGCCGATTTTTTGGGTTTGCGTTGAATATTCATACTTTGTAAATATTTCTTGATAGTTTTTGGGGCAACTTGATATTTTTTACCCAGTTTTCTGTACGATTTTGCAGTTCGACCCACTGTTTCACCTTTCAATTTCATTCGAACTTTGCTACCTTGTAGTTGACATTTTTTACCAGAGTCGGGTTTTCTTTCCACACGTTCATTATTCTCAAACAGTTTAATTGTTTTGTAGATAAAGAATTTTTTGAATCCAAGATCCTAGAAGTAGTGAAAAATCTCGTTCTTTTTTTTTGTCTGGATTTTCCTGACAAAATTTACAAATTAATTTACGACGATCTACTTGTAACAACGACATTTTTGTAACTAATCGTAAAATGACGCAGTTGTAATGTATTTTTTATAAAATATACGGGAACCACCTTATTTAAAAACAAGGAAATTTTTATTTTTGGTTGTACAATACAAATACAAATACATTTTACATTTGTCCATATTTCATTCCTCATACGTTATTAAAATTTGGCTTAACTTTTGACAGAGATATAATCGGGATCACGCACAATGGAGCTGTTATCATCATTAAATTTGGAAAAGGTATTAATTGTAAAAGTCAATTTTGTCAAAATCATGGAGTTCATTTGGCAATAAAGGATTTATTTTATAAAAAAATCACTGAACTGCCACAAAAGAATAGTATTGATTTGGATGATAGTAGTAATAGCTTTTTGGATCAAGACGATGATAATGAGGGTGATGGAACGGACCTAAAGATTCCAGGAACTTTATAGGCTTCCAAAAGGCCTGATTATTGACGTCATTAATAACTTGGAGGAATAGTTGTACCACCCATGTATCATACTGCAATACCATCTCATTTAAAGGTATTAACCGCTATTAATTATTTTGCCACCGGTAGATATCGGAGACTAGTGTTGGCATGAACTTTTTATGCAACATGTTGCAAACCAAAGTATCGATTATCGAAGTGTGTACGAGCTGTATCTAATTTGTTGCCAACAATGCTCTTAAATACACATGTACACTTCCTTGTTACGGAGGCAGAAATGTTGCTAATTAAGGATAGGTATGTGAGAAAGAATCAAATTTTAATAATTAAATTTTAATAAAGTAAACGTAAATGGAATAAAAAAAGGATTGAAAGCATTTACGTGAATAGGAAGGGATTCCAGCACTTACCAAATATTAATAAATAAATTTATAAATTAAATTAACCGAATTTAATTGCACCATTACTTTTTCCATTAAACAATTGATTTCGATGGCCCAATTGCATTCAAATGCTTTTGCATTAGCTCCCATACACTCTGGGTTAGTTGTACACTTTGTGCAGACTGGAACCTCCCGTTGACGTTGTTGGGATGCCATACAACTTAGTTATTTTCAAAATCAAATTACAGTCCATTGCTGGTTCAATTTTCGTTAATTAACTGCTGGTTCAATTAACGTTAATTATGTTACCATACTATAATTCTTTCATATTGTATTCATGCATAGTATAAACACATATAGTACTGTCATCATACGAAAAAAATGTTTCACCGGTGAAGTTCCAGACGTCGCGTCGATCGCTAGTAAACACTTAGGATAAAACGCTAGTAGTCGCCTAAATATATGCAAGAGCAACCAATTAATACAATAGAAACAAAACCACACAATACTTAATAGACATTTGGATTGGTTTTGTACACGTGTACATGTTTTATCCTACTCTAACATATTTCATATTATTGAAATACTGCGTAATACCAGAACCATCTTGATGTGAATAGAGCCGGCATGTGAAAAATTAACTTAAAATAAGGGATATAGAAACACTAAAAATTCATTTATTTTCATAGTGTTTGTATGAAAAGACGCGATTTCGATTGACGATAAAATATGAATTAAAAGTTAAACCCAGTTAAATAATTTTTTAAGAAATCGCTAACAAACAACTCAATGTCTTACTCATTTAAAACACAGATTCTCAAATTTCCCTATTTTCCAGCAATAATCAAAAGAAAATAAGGTAAATTAAATTAAAAAACATTCTACAACAAGAACAATCTATATTAGAAAGAGAAAATTCAGTTTAATGACGACATCATATCTCCACATCTAAACCCAATGGTAAGAAAAAAGACAACACGTCTCCGCTCAACAATCAAAATTTAAAAAAAATCAAAAAGAGCCAAACAGAATAAATTAAATCAATACAATGAGTGCGAAAAAAACAAAACATCAAAACAATCTAGCATGCTTTGCAAATTCAAAGTAACTATAGAAACATATTCGAATTCAAATTGGAATGGAGGCAATGAAAGAGATGATTATTGTTTTGTTTATAAATTTCGAGTTACGTTGATGACGTATGTATTACAAAAACAACAATATTTAAAATTTCAAAAGTACCTTATTTTTCATGGCGATTTTCATTAAGAAATAAACATTTTCAAGACTTGATTTTTCAATCAAATAATATTACATGTTTCATGAACATTTTCATATAAAAACAAAACAAAAGCTCATATTTCTAATAAACTAAAACTGTAAATGAAAATAAGCGTTTTCCCATATAGTTTCATAGTAAAGAAAAAATTGTTTGTGCCTTATTTTAAGCTTAGTAAAAATTACAGTCGATACTGGAGGCTCTTATTTATACAGTAGGCTCTGGTAATACTGTGTATACAAAATACAGCAATACTTCTAATTTAGATTAGCGAGGTAGTCGTCATTCATAATTTCGAAAAAAAATCAACAAAACCGCAATACGCATAGCAAAATAAAAATCCATTCATAATGAAGGATGAATGAAACAATAATATATTGCCAATGTCATTAGGTCATTACATTATTGTAAAAACCGGTTTTGAAGATTATTTTTGACTGCATTATGTGTTAATTGGATGAGAAAAATTTAAGATATAGTTTAAATGCCATATAAAATCAATGCTTTTTTTTATTCAGCGGTTCAGTCGGTTTATTAGCCTAATTGGCGATTGGCATGTCTCTGATTTTTGATTGTCCCTTAGGTCCAAATGTAGAAAGTTTAAATAACCATAGCAGTTTAATAGCATTTTCGAATAAAATTCAGGCCGATTAGGAATAAACTTGGTTATTTATTAACCGATTATGATGAAACTAGAAGAAAAATCCCGTAATACGGGCATAAATATTACTTCTTTAATTTCCACTAATGTAAATTTGGACATTTTGGCTTAAATATTTATGAACTAAAATTCACTCGAATTGAATAATATTATTCGGTAAATTGCATCCTCAATATGTTTAGAATTAATGATTGAAAAATCATAGAAGAAAATCTCTCTACATTTTCAGGTAGGATGAGAAAAGAAACCCACCATTTTCACTACTTATACAATCAAACAATAAAATTTTTCTGTATACAGAAAAAAATTAAAAAAAATCTGCTTTGATTTTTGTGCAAACACTGCACTTTAAGATGACAATCGCCGTATATAATGTAGTAATTGGGCATGCACGATGGAATATGGGCAATTAGGAAGGAACATAAAAATTTCTTAACAGATTATGATGAAATTCGGCATGTACGACGAAAATGAGATTCTAAGATGAGTTTTAGATGAAGTTCTGGAATATGGCCAATTTGGAAGGAACTTGACCGTTTCCTAACCTATTATGATGAAATTCAGCATGCACGATGGAAATGGGATTCTAAAATGTTTTGTGCATACAGTTTTGGACAATGGCCATTTAGGAAGGAACATGGTGATTTTAGTTTCTGGTGTATTTCCAAGTAAAAAGAAAACTGGCATTCTTATTCCTTTATTCAAAAAATGTTCTCGTTTTAGTGTTTCAAATTATCGACCAATTTCCTAACTTTCTAGTTTTCAAAAATATTTTCAAAATATAATCACGAATTATAGCATTTCTTTAAAAAATATTATTTTTAGCAACAGACAGTAACAGTACGGATATCAGTATAATATTGGATTAGAGGATGCTCTTATAGATTTTTTGCACACTATTTAAGATGGTTTGAATAGTGGTAAGAAGGTTACTGGGTTGTTTTTGGATATTACAAAGACTTTTGATACCGTATCATACAAAGCATTACTGTTAAAGTTGAAGCACGCTGGGTTTGGAGGTATTCCCTATGCCCTGCTTGAGTCATGTTTATCTGACCGCACTCGGTGTGTTCAGGTTCACGACGTATTTAGTGACTGTTAAATAGTCACAGATAGCAGAGTGAAATTTAGCATACACGATGGAAATGGTATTCGAAAATGATTTTTACTCAAAGTTCTGGAAACTGGCTATAAGGAAATTGGCCGTATTCCAGAACTTCAGCTAATCAGTAAAGAAACGGCTAAGTTCCTTATCCTGATCGGTTGTATTCCAGGCTTTCATATAAAACTCACCTTAGAATCCAATTTCCATCATGCATCCTGAATTTCATTATAATCGTTTAAGAAATCACCAAGTTCCTTCCTAACTTTACCTATGCAAAATTATTTTATAATCCCATTTCTATAGTGCAGGCTGAATTTGATAATAACCGGTTAAGAAACGCCTAAGTTCCTTCGTAATTGGCCATATTCCAGAAATTATATAAAACCAGTTTTAGAATCCCATTTCCATCTTGCATCCTGAATTTCATCATAATTGGTTAAGTAATAACCCGCAAGTTCATTCCTAATCGGCCTGAATTTGACTTGAAAATGCTATTGATGGATAAACTTGTATACGGGATATTTAAACTTTCTACATTCAGGTGTAAGGGCAATCGAAAATCAGAGTTGGACAATCCCTAATTAGTAATATATTATTCCTGTGCCGTTATGTAGTTAAACCAGTATATATGTATAAAAAAATCGAAAACCAGGAAATCCCGGTCATACTTTTGATACAGAAATCGAGATCCCAGAATTTCACTTGAGAATTCCTCAATTTCCTATGCGGATTTTATTTAAAGACAACAATACTAAATAAACTGAAAACCGAGAAATCCCGGAATTTCCCGGTCATACTTCTGGGACCAGCATCCCGTTTGAGGAACCCTAGTTCAGACGTGTGTTCTTTGCATGATTTTTCCTCTCGTAGGTATATACATAGGTCAGAAACGAGGAAAAGTACGATATTATGAAGAATACTCATCTTTCAAACTGAATTGAACTTGATGCAAAAATATTTGTGATTCATAATGTTGATGTATATTGCAACTATTTGTGGAATCCCGAAAAATTTTAAAATATTTTTGACTAAATAGAAATTTAGTCATTCATATTTTGTAGATTTAATTCGAATTTAAAAATTGAATATTATCGCATTTAATTCGTTTTGAAAATGAATTAAGTTATCAAGGAATAAATTCGTATTAATCTGCGAATTTAACTACAATACTGTTTATTTGATTCGCTGGTTTAAGAATTATACCGATTTTACGAAAAAGTGTTTGCCATTTTTTGCGAAATTCACCTGGACTGTAGTGTTAATTAATTTTACAAATTATACCTTCACGAAGGGCAATCGATTTAATACTTAATTATACTTAATGTCGCGGAATTAATTCATAATTCAAATGATTTACCTAACTTCTCGATGGAATTGTCCCAAAATTAATTAATTTTTTTCGGCGGAATTAATTCACGAGAAATAAATTCAGGGAACCGAGAAAATTCCAGTTGTAATACAAAAAATACAATGTCAAACACAGGATATTGTCCCACTTGGATTGTGTCCTATTTGGTTTCCGCTTTTTGATTTTTAAAATGATTTGAATATTGTACCTTTTTTTTTTAACTAATGTACAAGTCTATTTATATAGATTTTTATTCGGAAGTATGTATGTTTTGCTTTCCATTTTAATAACATAAATCCCAAAAATTTAAATAAGATTATGTATTTGTATTTATATAACTATGTGTGTACATTATAATGCGAAACACAAGAATAATAAAACAATGCATTTGATCGACGCAACGAAAAAAAATTTCCTTGCAGAAAGATATTGTCGGGTTTAGATACCATACGTCCACACGTCCAAATCTCACATTTCAATGTTTTCAAGTTTCATGCTTATAATAAACGAATTAAAAAAAATTAAAGTATAATTTTTGAACCATATTTCTTTTTCTTTTAAATCTGGGCGTGAGCAGCAGATTTGGGTTTTGCATTTTTTTTTATTAATATTTTGTGCTATTTCATGAACGTTACTTAAAAATAGTAAATACGTTATTACGTTATTTTTAAAATTATTAATTTGAAAATACAAAAGATTAATATGTATACCATTTGGAAGTAGACCTCTATCACCTATGTGAATAATCGTCGGTAAATTAAATTTATGTTTTTGAATTTCACAATTTATCTAAAATAAGTAAAGCAACGTTCATGAAAAGTAAAGTATCGTTCATGACGATAAAAGTCCAAAATAATTTAAAAAAATACATTTTCATAAATTTCTGTATTATGATCAATAAGTAAACTTATACTCTTTAAAAATTATCTGTGTAATATTTAGAAAAAAAATCGAGGTCATTAAAAAAATCCTTGGGGACAAAAACATGTGAGATTTAAATGCAAATGCCCCATGTACATATTGTATTTCGATGAACCAATTTTTTTGTTGCTTCCAAACGTAGCTTCTAACATGTTAACAGCCATCATTTAAAAGCAATTTTAATTTAACGTGCAAAATCAGATAATGGCATTCATTCTGTTAACAAAACGAAACAGAGAAACCGAGTTTGAATAAAAATGTTTAACCAAAAATAATATTAAAACCGGTTTTCTTTACAACAAAATAATGGCTGTGAAAATATTTTTATTTTTCATTCTTTCATTATGGATGGATTTGTTTTGTTCATTGATAAAAATATTACGATTTTATTCTTTTTTTTTTTTAGAATAACCGCGAACAAAGGAAAGAATAGTATATTATTCAACGAGCATATAATGATAGCTGTTATTCACGAAGATGAAGTTTGCCGACACGAGCCGATAGGCGAGTGTCGTAAATCATCTGAGTGAATGGTTCATTTTACACTTGCTTTCTTGCATTACGTTTCTCTGCTTTCTAGAAATAAATTTCATTTTACACTTTGAAACGTGATTCTTTTGAATTATTTGTCTATGTATATGTAAACATATTTCGTACATCGTAGCCGCGTAGCGTATAGTAAATTTTTTTTTTAATAATAAAGTGATGTCGCCATCATCATGTTGGCTCTGTTTTTTATAAAAAGAATGCATAGCTAGCTAACAAATAACAAAAATTTGTGTCCCATTTATTTGTTAAAGTTTATTTTCTAACTGAGCGTCACATTTCCGGGGTCTCCAGGTAGTGAGTGAGGGGCCCCTTTAAACGGGTTACCCCCTTGAATGATGAAATGGGTCCTATTGGTTTGGGATATCCATATGGATGGGTGAATGGTTGAGTGAAAGATGAATAGGGGCGGGGGTGCTGGGATGTGATGCTTGGTGAGCCAATGGGCTGGATTAAGGTGTTATGCGACCCGTGCTGATGATCAGCTAGGCTGGGGGCCCATTTAACAAAGCCCAGTCGTTAACGGAGCCCTCTGGATACCTGGCTACCTCCAGTTGTATTTAGCCTTACCTGCGTATACGGATCTCTGCGCAGGTGGACCAGTATTTCTCCGACACTCGTGGGAATATATGGATCATCTAAATAATAAAAATAAGGGAGCCGGTACCCTTGAAAAACCGGAAACAATGAAGGAAGAAAGTGGCTCTTACCTTAAAGGTGGAGCTACCTCATCAGTGGCAGGGGTAAGTGGCACCATGGCATCAAAGCCAGGAGTCAGCGATACCAATGCCAGGCAAGAGAGCGGGGGATCGGGAAGGATCCCTCCTGCAAAGCGACGATACAGGGAGAAACGGTCGGCGCATAAAATTCTGGATAAACTGGCTGCAACCCCTGAGGGGCAGCTTACAGTAGAACAGAAGCAATCTGTGGCTTGGGCGAGGGAGATTGTCGGCCGCGACAGCTCGGATAGGGTTCTTGTGCCTAAAAGGCCGAGGTCTCAGGATGAGCTCGAAGAGGGCGACAGCAAACGAGCCAAGACCGTCACTGGAGCGATATCGGGAGATCCAAAGGAAAAACCGAAATTGTTCAGTGAAATAGTAAAGGAGAACGTACTGGTGCTAGCGGTAATTGACAGAAGTCAAGAAGATGGGAGCATCACGGCAGGAAAGTGGAGGGAAGTGTATAATGCACTAAACTCCATTTTCATCAAGGTCCTGAGAGAAAATCCAGGACCCCCTCCGTTCTGTAGAGATGCGGGATGGCATCAAGGGCGCGTAAAGTTAACTGCGTGCTCGGATCAAAGATCGGTGGATCTTTATAAAAAGGCAATAGCCGAAGTAGGTGAGGTATGGGAAGGCGCGAGGCTTGAGGCAGTTCGAAAGGAAGAAATTCCGAGTAGACCAAGGGCCCGCGTCTGGTTACCAACCAAACCAGAAAAGCCAGAAGAGATCCTTGAGATTATTCAGGCAAGTAATCCAAATCTTCCAACGAAAGATTGGAAGATTGTCAAACAGGAGGAGGCTAAAGGGGGCTTCAGAATGGCAATCATGCTGCTCAATAAGGAGTCCCTTACTCCCCTGGCAGAGACAAAGGGGGTGATCAGCTTCGGTTTCGGGTCGATCACTCTCAACGTTTTTAAAAAAGATGAGGTAGGCATGCGCTCGGAGGACGGGCCGGAGGTGGACGTCGGACGGACCCAGCGGCAGACAGTCGAGCAAGCGCATGGGGTTATAACAGACGATGACGTGGAGCTGCTATTGGAGAGAGGCGGCCTTCTCTCGCTTGGATCCGATGGGGACACCCTGTCGGAATCTGAACGAAGAGAGGCTGGGGATTCTCAAGGCAGCGAAGCATCAATTATGGGGGGTGACACGGCGGATACTAGCGACCCCCCGGAGGAAGGTAGCATTAGCCTGAAACAGGGAATGCATGAAGAGGTAAGTGAGATAATGCATGGTGATTAATATTGTGCAGATTAATCTTCACCATACGAAGGCTGCTTCGGCGGCTCTCGTTCTCAGACTGACTAGATCAGGAGAGGAGCTAGTGTTAATCCAGGAACCTTGGATTAACAAAAACAGGATCTGTGGCCTTAAGGTGAAAGGGTATACAACTTTGTACTCAAGTAACTCTGAGAAGATAAGATCTTGCATTTTAGTGAAAAATACTTTAAAAATTTTTCTACTTTCTCAATACAGTAGTGGTGACGTTACTGCGATCAGTATGGAGGTTGGCAGAGACAAGTTTTGGCTGGTCTCTGCGTATATGGATCGGGAGAAGGAGATCCCGCCGGATAACCTGGGGGACCTGATCCGAGAAGCAAGGAAAAATAGGATTGGTGTGATACTCGGATGTGATGCAAACGCGCATCACACAATTTGGGGGAGCACTGATATTAATGAGAGGGGTGAGTTATTTTTTGATTACTTATTAAATACTAACCTTTCAGTCTGCAATGTTGGGCAGGAACCGACATTTATCATTAGCAATCGGCAGGAGGTTCTAGATGTGACCCTCGCCTCGGATACTATTTTTCAGTTGATTAGGGGATGGAGAGTGGCGAAGGAGCACTCATTCTCTGATCATCAATATATAACTTATAACCTTAACATTCACCCGGGTACCCAGAAGCCTTTCAGGAATCCTAGAAGGACAAACTGGGAGAAATATGGGGAGGTGTTGGAGGAACTATTGCCGGAGGTCCCCGGACCTCCGGAGACAGTGGAAGAATTGAATTGCATTGTGGATGTTGTCACAAGAGCATGCAATCTTTCCTTTAATGCTTCTTGCACCCTGATAAAGCCAAGGGGCAGGCAGAAACCGGCATGGTGGTCCATGGAGTTGGAGACCTTTCGGAAGGCGTGTAGGACAGCCTTTAATAAGGCAAAGAGCACGAGGCATGTACGGGACTGGGACTCCTATAAGGAGGACCTAAGAAAGTACAAAAAAGAATTGAGGAAGGCACAGAGGGGATCTTGGAGACTCTTTTGTGGTAGAATGGAAGAAGTCTCTGAGACTTCCCGCCTTAGGAAGATTCTATCTACTAACCCAACTAGTCCTAGTTACTTAATTAGACCAGACGGGTCATGGACAGCTTCAAGTGCGGAATCGTTGGAGCTTCTCATCGATACCCACTTTCCGGGAAGCTTTGATGACTCGATGGAGCCTGGAGCTCATCGAGGAACACCTCCAATAGATATGGAGGGCATATTGGATAGAGAGCGGATCAGGTGGGCGCTGCAGGGTTTTAAGCCTTATAAGTCGGCGGGCCCGGATCGGATTATACCAGCAGAGATTCAAAAGAACTCGGCAGCCATCATCCCCTGGCTAGAGGTTATCTTCAGGGGATGTTTGAAACTAGTCTATATTCCTAGGAATTGGACAGAGGTCAAAGTAGTCTTTATTCCGAAATCGGGAAAGAGCTCACATGCTCGTCCAAAGGACTTGAGGCCTATAACTCTATCATCCTTTCTGCTGAAAACCCTGGAAAGGTTGATAGATGTGTTTATTCGATCAAGAATTGAACCCAGGAAGTGGGCCATATCGCAGCATGCGTACTGTAAGGGAAAGTCGGTGGACACAGCTCTGCACGATCTAGTACGCACAATTGAGAAATCAATTTACTTGCAAGAGTTTTGCATGGTAGCATTTCTCGATATTGAGGGTGCTTTTAATAATGTAAAAACGGAGGCGATCATGGAAGGATTGTCTTTTTTGGAAGTGGACTGCTCTATAAGTAGGTTAATAAATCAGATGCTGGTAAGCAGGACTATTACCTCGGAGCTGGGAGAGTCCAAGATTAGAAGACGGGTGGTTAGAGGAACCCCACAAGGAGGTGTAATGTCCCCCATTCTCTGGAGTGCAGTGATTAATGGATTGCTGCTGGAACTAGAGAGAGAGGGGATAGGGGTTGTAGCATATGCTGATGATGTAGCGATAGCTGTCTCAGGCAAATATCTAGATACGATTAGGGATGTTATGCAGAATGCACTCCTGATCGTTACGAAATGGGCCAGCAAGTGTGGATTGGGGATTAACCCGTCCAAAACAGAGCTGGTACTATTTACTAGGAAATATAAAATTCCGGTGGTTAGCCCTCCTATCATAAACGGCAGCGGACTAGTTTTTGCTGACCGAGCGAGATTTCTGGGCATAATCTTTGATAGTAAGCTCAGCTGGAAGCCTAACACTTTGGAAAGAGTGAATAAGGCTATTGTAGCCTTATACTCGTGTAGAAACGCTATAGGTAAGAGATGGGGCTTGAAACCGGAGCTGGTATACTGGCTCTATACCGCCGTGGTAAGACCTGTGCTAATGTACGGGGTTGGCGTTTGGTGGCCAGCTCTAGATAAGGTAACTTATAGAGGTATGATGGAGAAGGTGCAAAGAACGGCCTGTATGCTTATAAGCGGGGCGCTTAGGACAACACCTACACGCGCTTTAGAGGTTATGTTCCACCTTATTCCAATCGACCTTTATGGTAAACAGATGGCAGCCAACGTGGCTACGAGGCTCTTGGCTGTCTCTCAATGGAAGTGTCTTCAGGTGGGACACTCGACGATAGGTAGATTCGCTGGCGAAGAACTGGCGAATCTGGATTATATTACACCAACGTTGTGCTTCGATAAGGGTTTCCGTACCATCTTTCCCTCAAGGGAATCCTGGAGAAACGGATCAATCTTGGAAAACGAGGCAGTGCAATTTTTCACGGACGGCTCGAGGCTAGACGATCAGGTAGGAGCCGGAGTCTTCTGTGATAAACTTAATGTTAATATTTCTGTTCGTCTCCCTGACTACTGCAGCGTGTACCAGGCTGAAGTGGTGGCGATCGGGCAAGTCATGACATGGTTGAAGCATAATGTGGTATCCGGGAGGGATATCGCAATTTATGTGGACAGTCAGGCAGCGATCAAGTCACTTGGGGCAGTTTGTCTGAAGTCGCGGGTGGCGCTGGATTGCCGATCATCTCTTAACGAGATGAGCGAGTATTTCAGCATCCAGATAATCTGGGTCCCGGGTCACTCGGACGTCACGGGGAACTGCAGGGCGGACGAACTAGCTAGGTACGGTACGACTCTCCAGATGCAGCCGGAAATGGTAGGTCTGGGGAGGCCTATGGCAGTGCTAAAATGGGCGCTCAGTAAAAAGGCAATCGCCTTGACAAATGAGAGGTGGATCAACACTCTCACGTGCAGGGTAGCAAAGCAAGTTTGGCCAAAACTGGACTTGCGGCGCTCCAAGGTACTAATATCCCTGGGAAGACAAGAAATAGGATTGGTCGTAGGGATAATGACAGGTCACTGCCTTTTTGGGGAGCATGCGAGAAGGCTGGGGATACAGACGAATGACTTTTGTAGAAGTTGCATGGACGAAGAGGAGGAGGAGACTTTGGAACACTTCCTATGCTCATGTCCGGCGCTATCATACAGAAGGCATAAGTATTTGGGTGTGTACGGTATGGACAGCCTTTCGGAACTCGCGGACTGTGGAGTGCGAGATTTATTACGCTATATAAATAGCTCTGGTTGGTTTCAACGGGAGTAATGGGGAGATGGGATCCTGTGGTATCACAACGGGCCATTGCTGGCCTAAGTGTGCGATAGCAGCCACTTCAACCTAACCTAACCTTATTTTCTAATAAACAAAACGCTGTTTTTGTTGCTTTTTTTTTAAAATGAAAAACCAGTGAAAATAAAGTTTGTGTCCAAAAATGTTTTTTTAATTCAAGTGTTTTCGCCATATTTTAAATGGTTGTGTTTTTCTTATAAAAAAAAATACAGAAAATCAGTGGAATTGAAATTATATTTTGTGTCCCAAAAATTAATAAAAATTAATTATTTAATGATGTCGGTGTTTTTGTTTTGTTTTTTATATCAGGGGTACAAATTGAAAATGCGGGATTGATAACAGATGGCGTTACTAACGCTATACGCATCAGGCAGTACTGTGACTATGTTCATGTCAAAGCTACGTCTTATAGCTTTAATTTTCAGTATGTGTCAATTTGTCGCAGTGTCAAATTCATAGTTTTTTGAGCTCTCAATATGTCGAGTTTCGTGCCAACAAAACAGCATTTGCGGGAAGTTTTAATTTACTTCTTTAATTTGAAGAAAAGTGCTGCTGAAGCACATCGATTGGTCTCCGAGACTTATCCGAGTCATGTTCCATCGGTTTCAACGTGCGAGAGATGGTTTGTGCGGTTTAGAAGTGGTGATTTTGACGTTGAGGACAAAGAGCAGCCGGGCCAAGTGAAAAAGTTTGAGAATGCTGAATTGGAGGCAATACTCAATGAAGACTCGTGTCAAACTCAACAAGAGCTCGCAGATTCATTGGGAGTGACACAACAAGCCATTTCCCATCGTATAAAAGCCCTCGGAATGATCCAAAAGCAAGGACATTGGGTGCCGTATGAGCTGAAGCCGAGAGACGTCGAGCGCCGTTTTTTTGCATGCGAACTGCTGCTCGAACGGCAAAAACGGAAGGGTTTTTTGCATCGCATTGTCACTGGTGATGAAAAGTGGATCCGTTACGATAACCCGAAGCGCAAAAAATCATATGGTTACCCCGGCCATGCATAATCATCGACGGCCAAACCAAATATTCACGGCGCCAAGCTCATGCTCTGTATTTGGTGGGACCAGCTGGGTGTGGTGTATTATGAGCTATTGAAATCGAACGAAACCATCACAGGAGCACTATACCGAACTCAATTGATGCGTTTGAGCCGCGCACTCAAAGAAAAACGGCCACAATACGAGCAAAGACACGACAAAGTAATTTTGCAACATGACAACGCTCGGCCACATGTTGCAGCGCCGGTCAAAACATACCTACAAACGCTGAAATGGGAAGTCTTACCCCACCCGCCGTATAGCCCAGACATTGCTCCTTCCGATTACCACCTTTTCCGATCGATGACACATGGCCCAGCTGACCAGTGCTTCCATTCTTACGAAGAAGCCCAAAAATGGGTCGAGTACTGGATAGCAGCCAAGCCGGCCGAATTTTTTCGCGACGGTATCCGTAAATTGCCAGAAAGATGGGAAAAAGTTGTGGCTAGCGATGGACAATACTTTGAATAATTCATTTGTTACCATTTTTTCAGAATAAACGTTCAAAAATAGAAAAAATCCCGCATTTTCAATTTGTACTACTGATAAAAATATTTAAAAATCAACGAATTAAATTTTGTATCAGTTTTTTGTTTAATTCAAGTGCTGTCGCTATTGCAAAATAAAAAAAAATCTTTAAATGTTGGTCAGGCAGCTGTGATAGGGGGGAATCAAGTCGAATTGTAGTGTTTTTCCAACTCCACAGTCGGCTCCGTAACCTATCACAATACTGATCCTCTGTTCGATGTTCTGGTCATGTTTTAGACATCGCTCAGAGGGGAGGTGATCGCTCATGTGTTACATTCATGAGTGATTCGCAAGTGTACGTACTACCTCCACGATGGTGACTAACGGAAACTAGAGCGGATTCATTCTACTCTAGGCGAAAGTACGGTGCTAAAGGAGTAACCTTGATAAAAAATCCCCTAATCTAGGGTGGAACAGCATATGCCCAAGGATGTGTGGTTGGTGGGTAAACCAGCCGCTAATATGCGAACTCTGGATACCAGGCGACCTCCAGTTTCAATTAGACTTCCCCTGGTAATGCGGAGCTCTGCCAGGGGCGACCTTCCTTTCTCGCGCTACTCGTGGGACCTAAAATGAATTCTTATTTACTAAATTTACCGGCTTCGGCCTCTTTTTTGAGCGATGATGATGATGATGATGTTGCTGCAATTGTAACCGTGACTTCAACAGCTGTTGCTGGTTTGCTATTAGCAGCTGCAAGAGAAGCGGACGAGGAAGATGAACCGCAAAGAAAAAAAAGGTGCTGGATGAAAGATTATCGAAAAAATCGAGAACAATTTGGCAACACTCAGCGGCTTATGCAGGAACTAATACCAAATTCAGGAGACTATAAGAATTTTATCCGTATGGATGAAGATTCTTTTAATTTTATTTTATCGGCAATCAGAAACGATATAAAAAAACAAGACACATTTATGAGGCTAGCCATCACTTCAGAAGAAAAATTAGCAATTACTTTGAGGTTTTTGGCAACTGGGGAAAATTTCATGGAGCTGGATTATAATTCGAAATTATCGGAATGTTTTCTATCGAAAGCCATAATAGAGGTTTGCGCGGCCATATATAAAAATTTAAAGGATCAATTTTTAAAGGTAAATTAAAACAAATTTTATTAAATTAAATAAAAAAATAATAAATATTTTATTTCAGTTTCCAAGCACCAAAGAGGAGTGGTCAAAAATTGCTGACGACTACAGCGTAAAGTGGCAATTTCCTATCATAATTGTTTAGGAGCTCTCGACGGAAAGCATATTGCTTTCAGACCATCCAAAAAAAGGGCACTTTCATAGTATAGTGCTACTTGGCCTAGCAGATGCCTACGGTAAATTCATCTTTATCGACGTTGGGTGCAATGGTAGAATTAGCGATGGTGGTGTTTTACAGAGGTCCGACTTCATGCATGTACTGCAGCAAGCCGAAATATGTTTGCCACGTCCAAAATTAATTGGAAATAACAGAATGCTGCCCCATATGTTTATTGGGGATAATGCCTTTCCGTTATCTCAAAATTTGATGACACCATATCCATTTACGACGACGGATGAAATAAAAAAGTCTTCAATCGAAGATTAAGTAGAGCTCGCCAAAATATTGAACGATCATTTGGAATTTTAAGCAATAGATTTCAATATTCCAAAAACCAATAAATCTATATGAAGATAAGGTGAAAAAAATCGTTCAATGCTGTTGCGTTCTTCATAATCTTTTAATTACCAAAAGCCAGTGGTATCGAGATGAAACCCTTGTTTTGGAACAACAAACCATCACGCCTCAACCGAACACAGCAGGCGCCCGTTTGAATTCAAATAATTCTAAAGCTGGCGAACTTGTCAGAAAAGAATTAACAGATTATTTTAATAATGAAGGCACAATGTAATATTAAAACATAAAAATAAGAAATTTTTTAAATTGTATTAATCAAATTATTTTTGAGTTTTACTTTCACCCTTCACATGGTTGTTCAGTGTGTTCGATGTCGCCCAAACTTGTTTAACATATTTTCATTGTTGTGTTAACAATCTTTCGATTCTAATGTCGATTAACAAATTATTCATTCTAGTTTTGTGCGTATAAATTAAATAAACATATATGAGAAATGCTGACAGCGTATCGAGTAAAGTATCTTTATAGAAGAGTAAGTATCTGTACTATAAATCGTAAGTATTCTCTGACAATATTATAAGCCAGAAATTAGGTTATATATTTGCCGTCTTACTTTGGTGATTTGGTCACTGAAATAGTTATTGGTAAATAAAAATGCAAATTATGCTCAAAATAAAAACCGAAAATAATTTTCCTTTTACTTTTATCAATTGACATTAAAAATTAAATAAAAAACAAAAAAAAATTAAAATTATTACTAGAATAATTCTATACCAACAAAAACTTGGTTTGAAACTATTCATTCCTGAATGAATATACGGCATTGTTGTTGTAGAATTACCAAAGTAAGACGGCAATTATATATAATTTATATAAGTAATGCTATATCTTGATGCTAACGATTGGACCGTGTACTCTATCGGCAAAAAATAGCTGCTTACCCATATTTGAAGTAAATTATTGTAGTAAGCTTTGATCATTCACTCAGACGCATTTTCAACTTTTCCAATCGTCAATACTTCTATAAATTTACGATAACTTAAAAGATACGGTTTTTAATTTTAATTTTGTTTATTGTAACAATTATTTATATAAAATTATTCCTCAAACTCATCATCTTCAATAATGTTCTCGTCGAAAATATCATCTATTGCTGCATCTAATAAATCGTGACGGCTTGGTTTAGGAGTTGATGCGTTTCTGACATCTTTCAACAAAATATTTTCTAATATTGTAAATTTTGGTTTTGTGTGGGTTTGGATTTGTGGATGTGGAGTTTGGATTTGTTGAAGTGGGCTTTGTATATGTTGGAAATTATCATAGGTTAGGTCAGGAGTTAAGGGTGAGGATATATTTCGGTTATAGTTTGACTTTGGAGGAAGGGTCGTGATGAACAATGGTTTGCTTTTTTTGGGGGGTAATTGGCTTGAAATAAAATTTGAAGGTAAGGATGTGGATGTCTCTGTTGAATTTATGTATGAAATTGTGGGTTTTGATGTGCTGGTTGTGGACTTGGAATTTAGGAGTAAGTCTTTGGAAAAGTATAACGGAGGAGGTGACTTTCTATATGAAGTTGGGGATCCAGCATATTTAAAAGATTCATTGGAATGGTCTTGTATTAATGGTAAGGAGGAGGAACTATGAGGTAATTGCTTGAATGATAGTGTTACTGTTTTTGTACGAGGATTGGATTTGGATGACTCATTGGAAAATTGTAACGGTGAGGGTGAATTATATGAAGGTGGGGATTCGGAATATTTTAGGGATTCATTGGAAACTTGCGTTGACGATAAGGGTGAGGATATTTGTGTGAATGTATGCTTATTGAAAGGTTGTTTGAGAGTTGTGGTTTTAGGCTGCAATTCACATGGGGATATATTGGAATAGTTAAACGTTTCGTTGGAGAACTCTAAGGGAGAGGGTGAATGTATGGAAAATTGTGATGAGCTTGGGGAATTAACATATGATTGTGGGACAGGTTTATGTATGTTCATGTTTTTTCTCTTTTCTAATTGCTTTGTATGCCAACTGCAGAATTTCTAATGATAAATTGTCGAAATTTTCCTCTATTTTTATTTTTTTTTAAATACTGCATAAGTATCGGCAAAACTCCTCCTCTCTGCCCAGTGGTTGTTTATTTTGCCGATTTTCAATAAACTCCTTTGTTAACTGGAGGGCCCCAATACATTTTTGTTCTAATTCTTGTGACCTTTTGATTGGTTTTTTTTCTAGAAGATAATTGTTCATGATACCAAAATAAATTACATTCCTATGCAAATGGACTTAATTTTTAAGGAGTTTCCAGACTTTCGGATTCTTCTGATACATTTATCGCAATCTGTAAATAAAAACAAAAAATCAATAAACATATGTACATAAAATGAAGATTGTATATAAATGAAGATTAACTTACATCTGATAAAACTATATTTGATGAGCTTGGTTCCGCATCGTTACTGTTTAGCAAAAATGAAAGCTCATCGTAGCACCATAACGTAGGCTCATAAATTTCATCTCTGCCTGATCCACTTCTTTTTGAGCTTAATATTTTTTGTTTCTCTTTCCAGAGCTGGCTCTGTAAAGTTCTAATTTTCCGTTTTATCATTTTGATTGTGACATTCGGTTTTTTCTTTATAATTTCATTTAAAATTAAATTTAATTTTTCACTCCTGATTATTTTATTTATAAAATTAGTATTGACTGGGTTGTATAAGCATGGATGCTTTTCAAGCTCCCTAATCAATAAGAGGGTCTGCTCCCGATTCCAATTATCACTTTCTTCCATGGTGATTTTATTATGTGTTTATCTTAATGTAATTATTTTTAAATAAACTATGCAAATATTATTGTTTTATTTTGGATAAATATTCAAAAAATAAACTATTAAAACAAATTATTTGTTTATTAATGTTATAATACTATACAAGTAAAAGACATCTGAACGTAAGCAAAGACAAATTTAAACTAAAAGAATTGTAAACGAAATAACCAATGCGAATTTGAAATATTTTATATTTCTTTTTTGTTTGTGTTAGTGTAGAGAATCACAAGAATCACAAAAAAATTTTGTTGAAAAAAGAATTACAAAAATATGACCTTGGAAATCAGTTTTTAGGTACAGAGGAAGGGAACGAAGTGAGAAACGTAATGCAAGAAAGCAAGTGTAAAGAGGTAGAATAACAGCCATTATATGCGAGTAGAATACGATACTTTGTCCACGACCGACAAATATCATTGTTTTATAATCAAATCCTTTAAATACTTCAAATAATTTTCGTCGACATTTTGACGTCACAGTTTAATAATAATGAAAAGGGCAAGAGACTACTAGATAAAATTTCAAAAATCAAATAATTTACTTGGAAGTATTGAATAATGAAAGAAAAGACTACTAGATAAACTAGCAGTGAATAATGGATATAATTATAAGTGATGAAACAAACGTATAATGAGCGTATTATACGTTAGTAGTAGTAACTTAGTAGTGGACAAATATGGTTTTTGCGTTGGTTGAACGAAAAAGAAAATTTCGACGCAACTACTTTGATTGTAGTTTAATAGATAGAAATAATAGATGACATTTAGGCGATTTTGACTATAAGTTAGGCGAATTTGAAAATAAAAATTTGTTGAAAAATTAAAAACGATATCGGTATCGCCATCTAACACTTCACCGGTGAAGCTACGGTGGTAGTACTATATGTGTTTATACTATGATTCATGTTATGTATTTAAAATTTAATGATAATTTTGATGTTTCTATGTTAAATTAGTCATCCGTAAAGTAGATGGTATATGGATATGTACATAAGAATAATTATGTTTATCATTCCATTTCCATTAGTGACTTTCCCAAATATAATTTCAATGCTTGCTGACTGGCGGCTAAAATATTTTGTATGTATACTGTATAGTAGTTATATGGTCAAAAATGTGTCGTGATTGTTTCATTAAATTATTAATTTCGACTACGTTAATTTTAAAATTTGATATTTATTATTAATCGCAATATACTGAATTTTATTAATCATTAAAAATATGTATGGGGACATCCACTAATTTAGACAAGAAACTTGTATTTGTAAACATGATTTTACTTGTTGTTGTTTAAAAAAAAAATTAATCAGCGCTGCCCAAGCGTGGGGACAAATGAACTAAAATCGATATTGAGAAAGCCCCTCATTATTTCATCAACAAATTCTATTCATTCTTTATGCAAAAATTTTGTTTTTTTTTAACTAATTATCTTTACTTAAATATTTACAAAGTGCCTCTTGTTTGATAATAAAACTAGCTATCTGCAGATATCGACTTTATATGAATTTAAATTCAGATAAATCAAAACAGGATATTTGATATATTTTTATTTTACAGCATAAAAAAACTGGTTTTACAAAATATGTGTATGTAAATTGGTTTCTGCCATCTTGTTAATTTAAATTATTTGAATTATAGTCATTTTTGTTTCAAATGCAATTTCCCAAAAATGGTCTTTTTGCAGTTAACTAGTTTCTCAAAAAACCCACAGATATAAAGCAATATTACCGACTAGAAATTCAAATACGCTATGATGAATACTTGTTGACGTTTGTCACAAAAATAAAACCAAAAAATTTCTCACGTACTTATGACACACCCGATGTCGGGTTAATGTGGCATCATATGTATTTGCACGGGTGATTTTTTGCACAATAAATAAAAGAAACGATTTTATGCTTTAAGACACGCACGTAGCCCATCGGCTTTATAATTTCTTAAAAAACTTAACTACGTAACTTTTGATCACTTTGTAAACTATTATTATTATTATTATTCGAATTGGTTACATAATTTAGGAACAATATTTATCACCACGAATTTCACTGAATTAATTGTCAAACAAAACGAAAAGAAAAATAGGTAATGCAGTATTTTCTTTTTGTAAAAATTGATAAATGCCAAAATGGCAGTGTTTACGCACTGATTTGAGAAAAATGAATATTTTAATAATATGAGCGTACTACATGATTGGCCAAATGATTATATTTCACCGATTAAAAATATTCGGTATACCAAGCGAAGCGAATATTATTTGAAGCGGATGAATAATATAGAGGGGAAAAAATGGAATGAATTTATTTATTTGCATCATTTTGTATACTGTAGTATATTTGATTGAATTTGTCGTGCTGTTTGTTGGTTGAATGTTGGTTGGGCGTTTACGGTTATGTTGTGAGGGTATGCAAGGCACATGAGAGCACTGACATATGCGTGTATAGAAGAGATAGATTGTGGTGGTGGACGAGTGAATGTATTTAAATGCGTGAGCCGCTACATACTATACATGGTTGAAAATAAAAGCGAGCGCGTGCGTCTACTCGCCCAGTCCAAAATCGTTTTTTCTCGCTTTTAGGTAAAAAGGCGACTCGCTGTGTGCAAACTCCCAGTCCTGTTTTTTAAGATTTTTGCTTTATAAATATTGACCTTGACTTTCATTCGAATTTCTATTGTTTTACGAATTCTAGATTTTGTTTTGTATTTTTAGAGACTACTCACACCAAACGCGAACTGCGAATTGCGAGTAACCATTTTTCAGGAAATTTTGATATAAAATACACTTAAACACAATGGATTTTTCGATTTATAATATAATTACGATTATTTTATTCAAAATAAACTAAAACGAGTCCTAAAAATTCTTTAAAATAAGAAAAATTACTTAATTCGTTCAAAGATGAAATATTCGCGCATTCGCTAAAAAATAAAATTACGTTCCACTCGCGTTCTACATAATTTTTATTCGTACGAGTATTGACATTCGTACGAGTATTTTTTTAAAAATCATTTCAAATACGATCAAAATGATTTTTAAAGATTAAAATAATATTATTTATATCGAATTATGTATTTTAAGCTTTGTTAAAATGACCAATATAAAAAAACAGGTTTTGGAAAAAATTACCGTATTATTACAAATATTTGATCATGGATGGTATTGATTTTGACATATAAATTCGCTCGCGTTTGGTGTGCATCAAATTTGCGAATTCGTGTATGGAATTTATTCGCAACTCGCAGTTCGCGTTTGGTGTGAGTAGTCTCTTACAATTACTTATCGTAATTAGTAAAATCTAATTGAAGACCTGCGTGGATGAAGGTGATATAACATTTTTTAAATTTTGAATTTTTTACATAAATGAACTTGATATGTCCATAGCATTCGGTCCCTCGGTTAGAGAAATTTAAAGCGGATGAAGACTAAACTGCACTAAGAACAAGTACTCTTAAATGAATCGTAGAAATGTTGAAGGTCATTTCTGTAAAATTATGAAAATGTTACGTATCAACTTCATCCACTCATGAATTCAATTACGGTTAGGTTAGAGTGTGTTAATCCCGCTTTGCATTTTGGTTAATATGTACATGTATGTTTGGGTGGTCCTTATTTTCCAAAGCTAAAAATCTTTTGCTCCCATGGCTTAAAAATGTTCATTTGAATGATAATATACTAATGGTAAAATTTCAAGAAGATTCAATAACATTCAGGGGTCGCCCAAGGATTTTTACTCAAAAATTGATGCTTAATCTCACGCCAATCAGCACTTTGTTAAAAATCATTTTTACTTTTCCCACTATAACGAAGTTATATTGGTATTGTAATCGCGAAAAAAATTTTGTTCCAGATTTTCACATTTCTCGACGAATTAGGTTACCAGGACCCCGAAATACCGATCAGAAAAATGTCGTGTCCGTCCTTCCGTCCGTCCTTCCAGTCGCACATTTTTATTATTTTTGTTTCGCCTCCCATTCTCACAAATATTGATAGTTTTGGTCGAAATTTTGTTGAAAGATAGATTTTGGTAATAAGCAGTTTGTGGTATCTTTTAGGTCCATTCGAATATAAAATAGAGGGGGTTGCAGTGGAATAGAAAACTGCCAAACAGATTTTCTCAAAAACAAGACCGGCGATTTTCTTGTTATGTTGATGATAAATTTGACAATTCATCATCTACTTGTTCACAAAATTTGACGTCGATTGAAGCATTGCGTGGGGGTCATTTGACAAAAAAGAGTAATATAAATTTGTTTTTCTGTTTACCGAGGTAATGTTGCACTTTCTGAAGATATATTTTTCTACAGTTAATACACCTTTCAAATTCCAACAATTGTTCCCTAGGTATCTTCAAGATAAAATTAATAGATTACCGTGTAATATGAAATTTAAATTTCTAAATTTACCTAAAATACTTTGCTGGTGGCAAATAATATCGTCAACATTTAAAAATAATAATATCTAGTGAGCTTTTAAATATAGCAAGATATTCCGGTTTCTATGGCATTAACATTTCTGACATTTACATTTCTGTGACCTTTAATTGACTTTTAATGATTGAAATTGCAACGAAATGTTGATCGATACATTATTTGTGAATTGCTTTAATAAAATCGCCTTTAAAGGTATTATTTCTTAGTAATAAATTCTCTTGGTATTTAAAGTCGTATAATATAACTCCTAATAGCAAATTACTATGAGAGGCTTTAAAATAAAATCACGCCACTAGTGTGGCGCTGGTTTAGGAGGGCTGGGAGATATATAAAATGAAATGCTAATAAAATAATTAACGTTAATTCTGATTTTGTATTATTTGTGTTTTATTATTTTGTATTCTCGAATGGTCCACATGATGCCAAGCACTGAATGAAGCACTGAGTAAAGAATTATATCGGTCAATTCTCACGTTACTCACATAATATTGTGATCTGAGCAAGCGGCACAAATTTTCAGAAAATAATTTTTTGAACATTGTGGATGCTCTCTGAATGGAATAAATTAAATTCTTAAGGACTTTCAACGGTATACTGATGTGTAACTGGATCTAATTGTTAAAGGTCAAAGATGAAAAATGGCGAATACGACTTTGATTACTGCTCAACACGTGTCAGTTCTAAATAATCTAATATTCTGTGATTTGGCGGATCTGTGATTTGGCTGTATGAGAGTAGAAGGTTTATAGATCAATTGTGATATTGGGGAAGAGGTCTCCAAATTTAAGAAAAGCCGTGACATATTGTTCCAACCCAAAATAACGCCTGCCCAAAATAACGGAAATTGTAAAATATAAATGGTTGGTTTGGTGATCTTTAACGGATGCTTTCTGGGAAAAGTGTCGTCCGAGAGTCGGATACCCAATTTTTATTTGCACTATCCAATATTGCGATCATTTTCGCTTTAAAGTAGATTTTTCCTTATGATTTATTGCATGAAAAAAATCATAATAACCATCGTTTTGTAAACAAACGTTAATTATGTTACCATATTATGTAAATAACAGAAAGTTCAAGCGAAAGTTCGATTGCTTTAATTTTTCCCTGATAATTATATAATATCAAATGGAATATATCTAGAGGGTGGGAGAAATAATTCACAAAAAAAAAATCCCCATATCAGTAAGGACCACCCTAATGTATGTACATACATATACCTATACTACTTTGAAATAATTAAGTACAACTATAAAAGGCAGGCTAGCAAAATACGTGCTTCATTAATAGAAACGGTTTTAAACAGCTTTACAGGTGAAATTAAATTGATCCATAATAAAAATGATTTTATGGACGAATTACGTAGTACATTAAACGGCAATTCAAATCAAATAATTAGAGATAAAATACATTATATTGTCAGTTAGAAATTGCACAGTGTACAAGTCCATTTTTTCCAATTTTTCGTTTTTCATATCAAACGAAAAAGAGGAAATTGTGAATCGATTGCCGGTTCTAAAATATCACAAAAAAGTAATGTTAAGGGAAAAACTTGGAAAGTAATAGGGTTTGCATATAGACAACACGCAGAGTGAGATAGTTTTAATTGTCTTCTGAAAAAAATTATTTTTAGACTTACACATTCTGCATTTCTCGCTGGCGATATCTAGAAAACGGCGAACATTTTTCAAATAATCATTCCAGAAATAAACATTAAAGCAACACAAATTTTTAGTGGTTCTATTTTAGCAGATCCTACTCCAGAAACGATCAATTTAGAACCAGTAGAAATTTGATCTAATAAAGCAGCAAGCAGCAATCCTATTTTTAATTATTATTCAGGAGGAGTTACTTGTGCAAAAACAAAAATCCAACGTACCAAAGAATTTGTTGTAGAAATTACAATATGTTGTGGTATACAATAGGAAACTTGGGACGGAAAGTTAAATGAATTTTAACTGAGGAAACGTTAGCAGACTTAACCAATTCATGCGTTCTATTTTTTAGGAATCTTCATTCGCAAAGCAAATTTCAAAAAGAATTTTTTTTTTTGATTTGCTGATTTCGCAAAAAGATTCCAAACAAAAAAAAATTTATAATTAAAAATTCACAACTTTTTTCGTTGTGAGCGTATCTGGTTCAATTTCCGCACTACTGTGCAAATTCTTCTAGTTTGTAATGTATACTCACTAGTTATACAACAAGAGGTTCGAAAATAATCGAATATACAGTTTATAGGACGAGTTGTGTTGCCTAGGAAACACAACGACACCGCAGGTGGAGTTGTGTTTCTTAGGTAACACATCGAGTCCGCAACTGTATATTCAGATGATTTTCGAAGCTCGAATTGTATATGTTAAGACTATACAACGAATCAACCATGTCAAATATCAAAAATATTAATTGTTTGTTTATATTCATGGAAGATATGATTTATTTGTTTGCGGCCGAAACACCACTAGTACTAGCACACTACGTAGCAACGCAAATAACCGATATTATACAGCGTAACTAAGGAAAATTCAACTATCTGATTGGTTTATTTTCCAATGAGTTGTATAGTCTAATTTAGATGGTGATACGAACGGGCAAGTAGAAAGAAGCCGTTGAAAAAAATAATGTGTGTAGCCTCTACGCGCGACAGAAGTGAAACTTTTTAAGCTGTAAATTTGTAATTACTCCAATTTATCGTTCAATGGTCCGGCTGGCATATACAGTAAAGAAGCTTTTCCGCAGCAAGAATTGAAGAAATAGTCAATTGATCCGTTTAGTGTTATAGGAGTATTATACAAAGTCAGAGTAGATACATCCAAATTAGATAATTGCACATTCTGCATTATCTAGATATTTTTCTCAATCTCTGTTACTGCATGATCTGGTAAAACAGGATTATCACAACTCGATACAAAATCTACCTATCAAGATACGATAAACGGAATAAAAGCAATATTGTTTACTAATGCTGATATTAAAGTGACATTTTAGCTTAAGAACAAAAGCGAAAATGTGGTGGTGTATTGTTCGGTATATATTTTAAAGTGAATTTTGCTTAAGACAAACATTTTCTTCAAGAGAAATTCAGAATACTAAATAATTTAGCTAAAGTAATGCAACCAGCGATTGATGCTTAGGTGCAGTTTTCTCATGTCATTTGGAACTATTGCAGAGTATATAATTTCCCTGTCTCATTTGGTAGCTAGTATAAACCATAGTTTCATTTTTGAATTGCCCGAGAAAAAGAAATACATTTTGTATTTAATTTAAAAGTATTAAATTTAATCTTAATTTGCCAACTCTCATTGCAGGGTTCTTTAAATATCTATACAAATTTAAGTTTTATAAACTTCACTTCCCTATTTATTGTAAATTTACAATAAGTTATTTAACATAATAACCGCCTACATCTAAATAGTACAAAAACATTAAGTTTGCGATATTTGTGTACAAGCAAATTATTTACAAACACAATTTTTGTAGGTACTTGTTTTATATAATATACTTGTAAATTGTAATCAATACCTCAATATACTATACATCTAGGAGGCATTGATTCGACTGTTCGTAGATGTTGTTTTTATATTGCTTGCAAATTCATTCAATTTCGTTTCAATATTCTTTTGTTTTTTTTTCGAATCATACCCTGCCTAAAAAAATTTCAATTCAAAAATAAAAGAAATATGTACTGTCGCTTTTTTCGTTTCATATCGCTTCTTCGTTTTTTGCTTGTAATTTTTGTTTTGTTTCATCGATTTTAAAAATCACCCCGGACTAAACTAAAAAAGTTTCACTTCAAAAATTGTTTCCTTTTGAAAAAAATAAATTGAGTACGGTGCGGCTATCGACTAGAACATTGATATAAGTATAGAACAGATAAATTAAAGTAAGATTAGTAAGGTAAATTATTTTGTAGCTTTGTAGATTTCGTGCTATAATCCTTAAATAATGAAATCAGTGTTAGTGGGAAGCTCCCTACAAAACTAATTTTGTAAAAAAAAAAAAATTAATAAGCCATTAAATACTATTGCAAAAATAACCAAATAAAATGAAAAATGAAATTGTTAGATATTATCCACTGCAAATAATAGTATTTGTTTGTGAGAATTTACCAACAATACAAAAAACATTAGGTGCATAGGTTATATTGGTGTTGGGTTTTTTCGTCGTAAACATCGAACTCGTACTGTAACAACAAATTTACCGTCCTTTTACTCGTATTTAAGCCAGAAATTTAACTCTCACATCAATGTTAAGTTATGTTTAACTGTACAGCTGATTCTCCTGAACTGTACACCTGATTCTCTAAAAAATAAGATAATGTATAAATGTGTAAAATTGTGAAAAGCAAAGCTAACTTTTATGTGTTTGGAATTTCCTGATTTGACTTGTGGCGGTTCCTACAGAGAAAAAATTAAAATAATAAAATTCAATCGTATAATTTTACCGCATCTTTTCTCGTTTAACTTTTTCTGTCCTGACAAATTATTTATTTTGATGATATTGTGATGTTGTGAATTTTCGCTGACAATAGCAATCCGACATAATATCAAGCGGTCGTCCCAAACCCCGACACTTGTTTACGTGGTTTGGTGAATTTAAATTCAACTAGTAGAATATCGCGGTAACCGGAAAAAACAATAAACTTGTAAACAAAGAAAATGGTAAAAAATATTCATTTAGTCGCTTCGAGTATTTTCATAAGCGAGATACTCTGTTAATTGATTATACATATTATATAAAAATCATATTCATATAAAAAATAGGAAATATAAATACGTTTATTAAATTGTTATTAAAAAATGATTCGTGTATTCTTTTCGTGTAAATATATCGCTTATGGCGAAAAGCATTTTTCGCCTTCTGAAGTGGGGATATGACATCAACCACCACTCAAACTTGTAACAGTAAGCTTTATTTTTCACAAGTTTAGACGTTTACATATTATCTTATTTTTTTGAGAATCACACTGCAAGCTATAAAATATTTCCACAAACATCTGATTAACACGTTAATCGCCATGTCAGTCGTATGTGTCTGACACTAAGAATTTCTCCATGGCCATGTCAGTCATATATGTCTGACATACGGGATTTAGTACATAGAAGGCCACGTCAGTCACTGATATCCGACGCAAACGATACATTTGCTTTATCTTTCAAAAGCTTAGCCTTCTTTGAGCAAAACCTGAAAATTGCTTGGCTTACTACGGAAAAATAAATAAAATAGACTTAGTTATATAATGCTGTATTGTTACACTTGAAAAATTACATTTCAATCATTTTTATTTTGATAAAAGAAATTACATTGACTTATTATGCTGCCCAAAACATTCTAAGCAATAAAAGGGGTTTTGTTTGCAGTCTGAGCAATAAGTTGAAACTTTTTTCCCCTTTTTTTTGCTGCTTTTCGACCTTCTGCTTCTTTTATTTGGGCATAACATCCAACGCACATTCTTCTGCTTTTCTTCTTTTCAGAACTAAACATTGTTTTTAGCATATGAGTTGAAGTTTTTCGTTTTTCAGTTATGCCCGAACTTAATCTAAGCATATTTGTAACCAAATTTTCACGAAATTGTCATATTGCTTTTCGTAATTATTGGCGAGTTTTTTATTACATCGGAAAGACCAGAGAGATCAGACAGATAAATTATCTGAAATATCCGATAATATTTAATCTGAAAAGACTTTTCACGGATTTTAAACGCTTAACTATTTAAATTGGCTAACCAATGTTTTGTAACACATTATGGCCAAGAAAGCGTTAAAATTATTGACAATAGACTTTTAAAAATTATTTGTTATCTCAGTTTATAGTGTTCACCATTTTGAACGTCAAAATAAGTAATTCTCTGTATTATCTGAAATAAATTTCAGATCGAAAACCAGCAATCTGTGATTTTTCGGATTTAATAAAAAAACGCTAAAAAAATGATCCGAGAAAATAAAAAAACGCAAAAGGTTTTTTTTATATCTCTCTGGTCTCTCCGATGTAATAAAAAAATACGCCATATGTAGTATCTAAATTATGTAATAAAATTACCATGGCGCAGAGGAAAACTTTGTTGAAATTATTGTGGCGATTAACGTGTTAAAGGCAGAGATTGTGCTCGAATTGAACTGTTAGTTGGCTCTGATAATGTTGAAGAAATGGTTGTGAGCCACGTTGAAACAACTTAATATTTGAACTGCCGTTATGTAAGAGGACTAGAATCCTATTAGCGTTCGAAAGAATTTGGTTTTCTTATTATCTATAACTTAAAAAATGTACAACACATTTATTTTCATGAACAAGGTGCGGAAAACGCAGAAGAGATTCAAATCAGTTAACTACTCTAACATGATTTTTTGAACTTAATAAACTTGATACATTGCACAAAATTGGTTGTATCAAAATATATAAACATTATATTTTTCAAAATAAATAATGGGAACGGCGATCTGAATGCTGCAGATATGGGAATTTCGTTATCAAAAAAATGTCATCCATTTTCCCCGAAAAATTTTGTATTGTATCATTTACGTTTATTATTTCTATATGTTAAGCGTTTAGAAGCTAATTCATTAAATAAAAACAACGGGCGAGTTCACACTCAACTCGCAAAAGAATTATGTGAAAACCTGCAACTACTGAATCATTTCAAATCTCTTCGATAGGCATGAGAACTGTTCGCTCAGTATTTAAATTACGATACAATTTTGTAACCGACTATATTTCAGTATAGCGATGTCATGGTGAGCTTGAGCATAGTACAGTTCTGTTAAGTTAATCATCTATAAACCTGCCTTGAACGTTTTAAAATTCACCTTTACTCATACGAGATAACTGTTGATGATTTCATATTTAAACTTTTGTGAATGGTCACAGCAAACCATGGGCACGGCCCTATCATGATTTCCGCCGCGAAAGAATTGTTTTACGATATCGTGAATTTCGGATCATGAAACACGACACATTTTGGCTATCTATTCAATAGCGAGGAAAATTCCGCCAACAAAAACAAAGCGTTCAATTTTCCGATTGATTTATTGTTGAGGATTATGTCAAGTTTTTGCATCTAATCTAAACTAAAATCAAAACTAGTCTCAAAATAATGCCGCGTACATTGACAAACGTCTTTAAAAATGAGTGCATTTATTACGTTAAATGAATGTGTTTGCAGCCTTTTCGATAGCGGATTTCATAATAAGATAGTTGAAGCGGGTCGAAAAGAACATGATATAGTGGCCCTGGTGAACAAAGCAAAGTGGTATCGCTGATTCGATTGATTTGAACTAAATGAAATATGGCGGTTTGCGCTAAAAAGCACTATTTTGAATTAAAGCGCAATTTTGACTGTAAAATTATAGCAGCTGGAAAGACGGTAGCATATATCCCTGCGGCTTCTTCCTTGCGCGTATCTTTAGAAAATGGCGTTCGAATCTGTTTATACTTTTGTTATACTTTTTGTTTCCTATATGCCCCGCATAACCATACTCAGTAACAGCATGAGCAATACTAAACATAGCATACCGATTAAACAATTTCAAAATTATTAATTTATTATGTATCAACGTATGTATAAGTGTCATTTTTACAGCTCGCTAAGATGTATGATATTTAATATTTAAAGTATGTGTGCATTTGGCTTTGTTTAACGTACTTCCATTTCAGTTCTTTTGAATCACTTACGCTACACATGCATACTTTTTGTGCATTTTCATTTTAATTTGACGGAAATTGTAATTCGAATTATATCGTATGCAAGTTCTGTGAATTTTATGTTTGTTTTTCTCGTATTTAATTTGCAATTTCGGTCGTACCGGATTTTCCGTTCCTTTTCTTACATGAAATTTTTGACTTACCCCCGCTAAAGATGTTTTCACATCAAAAATGAATGAAATATAATGGTCGAACATATGACAGCCACAAAGATACAGCTCGAACCAGAGAACTCATAAATGACATTGAAGAATGGAAATACTGCTTGCACATGTAGCTCCTTTTTACATGATGCCGAATTCGTTAAGATTTTTATGTGTAACTATATGATGCATTGCTTTCCTTAAAATATTTTAGTCCTTTGGAATACCTTTAAAAATGAAATGGCACAGTCCTTAATCAGAAATTTCAGAAGATAAGGCTGTTATGCTTTGTTTCAAAAATATTTACGAACAATTAGCGGGTGAGAACTATGACGTTCTTTCAGCTGGTTTACCTCATCTTCCTTCGACTTATGTAAATCAAGTGCAATTCAATAACAGCCACTTTAAATCACAATTCATTTTTAGTTGAAATAAAATTAAGCGTAGAACAGCTAATTGTTGCTAATGAAATTTTAAGTTCTTTCATCAATAAAAGTACCAACAAGTTATTTTATATAGATGAACCGGGAGGTTCTGGAAAAATGTTCTTATATAAAGCAATTATTGAAAAATTAAGTTTGTTAAATAAGAAATATGCGGTTGTAGCGTGGACGGATGTCACAGCCTAATGAAAATACATGTCAATCGGTATTTAACTTTTCTTTAGATCTACCTACCATACTAGGTTAATCCATTCTAAAAGGGAATATTTGTAGTCACTTGTCATAATAATATAGGACGTAGTCTAGACATAATGCAAAATGATTCTCCTTTTAGAGGAAAAATAATGGTTTTAGGCGGTTATTTTCGACAAGTTCTACCGGTAATTCGTAAATGTTCCAAAGGGTCCAATCTTTAAAGATTATAAATTTGCCAAAAATATGCGCTTTTATCTGATTTTGATTTTTCTGCATGCATTTTAAAGATGGGTGATGGGGTTTTTCTTGAACCTTTAAATGCAGGAACTAGTTCGCTAATTGAGATTCTGAAAAAATATTTGTCTTCAGATTGTATATTTACGGAACTCATTTTACTGAAACAAATGGGGTCAAAGCGTTGCGAAAATGAGCTATGGTATCGCCTAAAAATAAGAATGTTTGCTTAATTATTGATCGCTTTAACGAATAACAGCCATTATATGCGAGTAGAATACGATACTTTGTCCACGACCGACAAATATCATTATGTTTTATAATCAAATCCTTTAAATGCTCCTCAAATAATTTTCGTCGACATTTTGACGTCACAGTTTAATAATAATGAAAATGGCAAGAGACTACTAGATAAAATTTCAAAAATCAAATAATTTACTTGGAAGTATAGAATAATGAAAGAAGAAACTACTAGATAAACTAGCAGTGAATAATGGATATCATTATAAGTGATGAAACAAACGTATAATGATCATATTATACGTTAGTCGTAGACAATAGTTATTTACGTCACAAGGGCGGTAAATGAGTTGTTACAGTACGAGTTCGACGTTTATGGACGAGGCGACGAAGGAGCCGAGTCCAGAATTTTGAACGAGTATACTGTAACGATCATTTAACGTACGTGTAACGTACAACGTTTTATTTCATACTGACATTAATTCGATTTTTTCATTTAAAATTAAATTTTAAAGTAAAAACATGAGTTTGAAATTTAGAGAAAATCAATCCAAATGATTTTCAAATTATCAAGATACCCTAGTTATTTTTTTTTTGTTTGGTTTTACAGTCTACTCTACTGTAATAGCTCGTTTTCCGGACACTTTTATTCTCTGACGTAATGATTCATTTCCCGGACTGAAATCAATCACGTAAACATTGATTTTCGGTATAGTATGAAATAAAATGATTTTTTTTTATTACGTTAAAAATCATTTAGGGGATTTAGAAGCCGATTTGCAGGTAATTTTCCAGTCGAATTTTTGAATTGCCTGAACCCGTCTAACTTGGTTCCTTTTAAGTTAAGAAAGGATCTATCGTAATATTATTACGAAATTTATCAATAAATAAAGGATTACGCAACTGCACGTGTGTTATAATAAAAGAATTATGTGCTAATGTAATTCAAGCTGAAATAATTTCAGGTAGTTTCACTGGCTCAATTCATTTTATATCAAGAATTACTCTATATACGTCGAACGATCTACTATACCATTTAATCTACACAATATGTCGCCACCAATTTTCAATCAGATTGGCATTTGCTATATGGCAATTAATAAATCACAAGGCCAAACATTTCAGAAACTTGGTGTATATCTTCACGAACCTGTGTTTGGACTTTGGGCATAGGCAATTATGTATGACCTGTTCCAGAAGTGTTCATGGAAATTTCTTAAAAATCCAAATAATTGAAGGGACGGGACATTTTCTAGGAACCAATGAATTTACTAAAAATGGTGGCACTGATAATGTGGTATACGGAGAAATTTTGTAAACTTTAACCTAAAGGTACTGTTTATTTAACAATCCAGCCTGAGTCAACTACAATAGTTGTAGTTGTCGTAGAGAATTATGTTTTATTGTAGATTCATGGATTTATCGTTGATTCCTACGGCGTAGAAATTGGCTACTATTATCAAAAATCTCTTTAGTTTTATTTGTTTCCATCCCAGAAACAAGTTTTACGCACGTACGCGCAAAAATCAATAAGTAGAGCTTTTCAGAAATGTTACTTCCGATTCTTTCAAAATAAAAATTCTGGAAACTATATGCCAATGCAAAATGGAGAATGGAAATTTTGTTATGGAAGTAATAATTTGGTAATATAGGGTTTTTGAAGAGATCTCCGAGGTCCGAGTCTTTTGTAAATATAGTTCGATAGCTTTGCCACAAATAATTGTTTTAGGTTATAAGCGATCGAGGCCGCATCGACCTATATCACTCAAAATAAATATTTCTAGCAGAGTTAGCGATTGTTGCAAACTTTATTTACCGTTGTCTACACACATTTATTCTAACGTATGAGGAATGAAATATGGACAAATGTAAAATGTATTTGTATTTTACAACCAAAAATAAAAATTTCCTTGTTTTTAAATAAGGTGGTTCCCGTATATTTTATAAAAATACATTACAACTGCAAAAAACAAACAAAAAATCCTTTATCTACAAAACAATTAAACTGTTTGAGAATAATGAACCTGTGGAAAGAAAACCCGACTCTGGTAAAAAATGTCAACTACAAGGTAGCAAAGTTCGAATGAAATTGAAAGGTGAAACAGTGGGTCGAACTGCAAAATCGTACAGACAACTGGGTAAAAAATATCAAGTTGCCCCAAAAACTATCAAGAAATATTTACAAAGTATGAATATTCAACGCAAACCCAAAAAATCGGCACCAGCAACTACAGACAAACAATTAGCTACAATCAAATCTAGATTAAGAGTGCTTTCCCAAACATATTTCGCTGCTTCTTCAGCTTATAAATGTGTGATCGATGATGAAAGTTATTTCACTGTTGAAGGTAATGAATGGCAGCCAAACTACTACTACGAGTCTCCCGATCACAATGCACCAGAAAAGGAGAAGTTTATTCATAAGACCAAGTTTCCAGGTAAAGTTATGTTGTGGGTGGCTATTAGCGAACGAGGTGTCAGTGACCCAGTATTTTTCAAAAGTGGTTTGGCGGTTAATGCGCAAACATACACAAACAAATGTTTACCTGTGCTTCAGAAATTTATAAATAAATATCATAAAAATGATAAAACGATTTTTTGGCCTGATTTGGCATCCTCACATTATGCCAACGCAACGTTATCTGATTTACGTCAACGCAGAATCGAATTTATACCTAAAGACTATAACCCACCAAATGTTCCACAACTAAGGCCCATTGAAACTTTTTGGGCAAACCTGAAGAGAATGGTATACAACAATGGATATCGTGCCAAAAATGTTGAATGTCTGATTAGAAAGATAAAAAGAGATTTCAAGAAGATTGATACATCAGGAACGCAGGCGGCAATGAAAAGAGTGCCAGAAAGGATCAGGAAAGCGAATCGATATGGAGCGCAAATTTTTCTGTAAATTTTATCTAAGAATTAAAGTTTTAAATAAATTATGGATTAAAATCGTTTGATTAGTAAATAATTTTTTTTTTACTTTTTTTTGTTTGTCCATATTTTATTCCTCATACGTTAATTCAGTTTATCCTAAAAATTGGTAATAGCAAAGTTGTAACAGTTAATTAAAAAAAAAAAATCAAAATTATAAGCTCTTTAAACGACGGGGCAGCTTTTTAGTTATAATATGACTATTGTAAAGGTTAAATTAATTTGAAGGTGATACCAACAAGTTTTTTAATTAACTTATTTAATTATTTGGGTATAACTCATATGCAAGTACATAAATATTTATGTACTTGCAATTCCTAGGAATTTGTTTATAGCTTAATTTTATTTGCAGAATGTTGGTTTAATAATTTTTGATTAATACTGTACCTTACAATTTGTAAAACCTCATCAACAAACTTCTGTGACTTACCTAAAATGAAAACAAAAAGTTTGGTTAATTTTTATTTGTACAAATTTCTTTCCAAACAAAAAAATTTTAGTTTGAATTACAAAATTATATTTCAAATAACACAAAGCCTCAAATGAGTAGAACTTTGTTTGTCTCATACGTTCTAACCTTATATACTAACTCAAAACTTTAATCTGAATTAATCTCAAAAAGCTATTTCGAAATTAACTGTAATTCACAATATCTTCTACCTAGGGGACAACTATAATTATGTGGAGGTCACACATTAACACTCATATCCATCTAATAATCTTTTAGTTTTCTTGCAATATATACCCTAAGCTAAATAATGTTGATTATGCACAGATGAATTAAATAGAATTACCTTCCGAAGACAAAAAACAAAAAAAAACTAAAAAAAGAAATTTACAGCATAGTGGTAGAATAATTTAGTAGTTAATTTACATAAAACAACGTTAACTAATTAGTAGAACGTATTTTAGTATATTATAAAAGGTACAGAGCAAAAAGATTAAATGAATTTAATTAAGCTTTTTCTATTTTTATTCATTTCCGAAACCACAAAACCTGTATATTTTCTAATGTACTAATGTGTATCTCATATTATTCATCACAGGACGTCCTTGTTGAACATTTTGATAAAACACATCATACACAACATGTTATCAACAACATAACCATATCAATTATTAATTCTAACTCGTTTTCATAAATTTTCACAAAAACAATTTATAAAAAGCTCATGTTAAACATGATTTTAAATTTCTAATTATCCTTCATATTAGCCAAAAAAGATAAAACAAAAATGAAATAACAAAATAAATTCCCTCTAATTAATCCTTCTGGGATGAAAAAAAAAGAAAAAAGCTTTTTATGTTGTTACATAGCATGTGTACTACTACGAGTATGTATTACTACGGAGCTTACACAAATCAAATATTATTACAATGCTGAGATTAAAACTAAATAAATAACTTTACCAAAATACGAACTACACAATACATAAGTAAACAAACACAAAGATAGAGTAATTAATTTTTTATTTTTTTCATTTTAAAATCCTTTAAGGACCCTTCTTAATATTATCCTTGACTTCTTGATTACTTTATGTTTTCTTATTTCAAATCTTTGAAACTCTGTATACAGCAACGTATATTCTGAAATTAACTGTACAATCATACAACATTAAATTTAAATTTATTTGTGCCAGTTTTTTTTAATTTTAACTTTGGTTGTGGGTTTTTAATTTTACGGCATGACATCATCACATACACATATCACATAGAAAATTATACCCACAGGCAGACAATTAATTCCACCGCACCAATATCACATATTGTATGTGAAGTCAAGCATTATGTTTATGTCCCAAAAAAAAAAACAATTTTTTTTTTTTTACTTCTGATTTTTGTTTTCTGTACAGACATATCCTCTTATGTTAACCCATACCCCTTGGGATATTAATTTAGAATATCATAGCAAAGAGAATATTTGCCTGGTAGCATTATTTTGTATATTGCGATGACCCAAATTTATTTTATTTTGAAATTATGACATTACATGATTTGAAGTATTTATATGTACATATCGCTCATTGAATACATCAATGTTATAACTAAAAAAAAAGTAATTTTGAGTTGAACGCATTTTGTAATACTGAAAGTCGTATCTGTATCCGAAATATGACATTATTGTATATAAGATTAAAATTTGTGCTTACATTATAATTACATTAATTCTTCTGCATTCAATTATATACCCAAAGTTAATTTTAAAAATATTTTAGATATTTTACAATATTTCGGCTTTGTACGCCATTTTCAAGCTATAAATTAAATATAATTAATTTATAGCTTGAAAATGGCGTACAAAACCGATATTTTGTAAAAAATAAAATATTTTTTAAAAATAAATGTTAGTCTATAATTGAATGCAGAAGATTAATTTAAAAAAACAACCTTATAAATATATATAAAATCAAATAATTATAATTATGTTACAATTCAAATATCATCTTGGTACCGAAGAATTATTTACAAACATTTCAAACTATCGTTAGTTACGTTTTAGAATTGTTAGGTGAGAAATATACCGTTAGAAGACTCTTTCTTAATATCAGGAACAATGAAATAAATGCGTCACTATTTTTAACAAACCATACTTAGGAAAATCGAAACAAATTAAAAGTCCTCCTTAGTACACAAATTAACTCATTTTGAATGATCAAGTTTATTCTACTACAATTTATCTAAGGTTAGTTGAATTTTTAAAAATTGTCAGCTTCTCATTGGTCATCTTGAACGAGACCTATCCTTAATTCTTCATGGGGTTGCTTACAATTTTTCTAAGATTATATCTTTCATTACAACTTAATGATAATTAAAAAAGAATCTGATTCTCCGTTGGGGTTGAATTCAAACAATAATTATAGATTGATAAATAAAAATGTTAATGAATCATGTCAATATTTCATGATTGACGAGCGAAAGTCAGACGATCTACCAACACATATGTCATCTCTTTGTCGACTTCGGCGAAACCCATACTGATGAGTTAAACTAAGGTGGTAACCTGGTGGTACTAAGTTTGTCACTCTATTAGTCAGTTACTTTCGAATGATTTTTTGTCTAACAGTATTAATAAACTAGTTAACATATTAAAAATAGGAAAAATGGCGGTAATAAGAAATTAAATTGAAGCAGTCGTTTAAGTAAACAAAAATTGAGGTTTGGCTAACATCCGACTTTCTTTTACGAAAGGAGAATTTTGAGAAACTCGTTAACCAAATTTCTTACAAATTTAATTATTATTTTTCCATGATTTTTCATTTTAATCCCTTAATCCCGGTCTTTTTGTCCATCCCGAAATCCCGGAATCCCGTTTAAATTTTATGATCCCGGTCTTTTTGTCAAATACCTGGATCCCGGTCTTTTTGTCAATCCCAAAATACCCAAATCACTGTTTTTTGTCAATCCGGAAACGCGGGATTGCCTTATATATAATACCGGGATTACATTCCCTAGTTAAGGCATCTCAGCTGTAAAGAAGATACAGGCAGGCAGAAACACCAATGGTCACCACTTTAAAACCAAAATTTTCAAACTAAAAGGACCCCAAAACGCATAAATTCGCAAAATTTTCATGGTCGAAAATGTTCTTGATTACTAAACTCGCTATTTTACTAATGTAAAGGAAAGTATTAAATAAGAACTTTACCAAAAGCAAAAATGCTACAAAATGTTGATACAAAAGTGTTCTACATATCTTTAGCAGCAATATACAGGAAGGGTATATTGGTATTAAGTAAATATTAATTGCAGAAATATTAAAATTAAATTATTTCTAAAATATATTTTTCGAACTTTCATTTTGAAAAATACATCAAAGTTGGCTCTGACGAATTAAAATAATACTTGCTAAATTTATCTTTAGTTTTACTAGTGAATGTTAGATGTCTATAATTGTTGGCAGAGAAATACGAAAATAATTATTTAATCACACAATTATGACACGTTCTTAACATTTTGTGAATTTGTTTTTCTTTTCCTACCATTTTTTAACTTAAAATTTCCCCAGGTGGCAATTTTTAGTACGATTTTTCAAAATGTTTACTGCCCACTGCCATCTATGTACTGACTTAATGCACACGATTTGTAGTAAGCTTTTCTTTTTAATTTGACTAGAATGCTGTGTTACAAACTTTTTTTTTTATATTTTGGTTTAAATAAATCAATTAATACAAGAAAATGAAAACGATTTACTTAAACGATATTCATATATGTTGAAATTCAAACATTTATGAAAATATTTCAGAAATCATAATTAAGAATTTGGAACGTATTCATTTACAAATTTGTCTTAAGGTCATTTTACACGATGCGATTTGCATTCAATATTTGTTGTATAATATTTTGCTGCATGGGAATCGTGTAGTGTAAACGTCCGAAAATCAAGTTGCATGTAAATTGTGTTGAAATTGTAGCCAACCGCATTTTCATAAGATGTGTGTATAATATTTTTGACAGCTACCTAAAATTGCGTCTTGTTGATTGTTTTCATAATATTTTCAAATACGAGGCAGCCATTTTTGAAAAACATTTCAAACATTTAACATTTCAAACAACCATCTAATCTTAATTCATTAAAAACGAGACCTTGAACCTCCTTTTCTCCAAAATCTCGTCTTTGTAGCCAGTTCTTTCCCTTTTTCGTCCTATTTTTAATTTTATACCGCTTTAATTTTCTGTTTTTAATAACTGCAATCGTAATTGCGCATAACCCGATAAACATTAAATTTGTTTGGTTTTTCATTCTGAATAAGTAGAAAATTAAACCATTATTCTAATTTTTTTGGGAATCTCATTCAATTTTTAGTTGTATGGTGTAGACAACGAAAAATTCAGGGGTGAGATGTTGTAACCATCACGTTTTTCGCTTCGATGCATTTTCGATAGAATAACGGTATTTTAGAACTAAATTGTTTTAAAATTTTATATTTTTAACAAAGAAGTACAGTTATTCTATCGAAAATGCATCGAAGCGAAGAACGTGATGGTTCCAACATCTCACCCCAGATCTCATCAAAATTGCGGGGAAAATTGTATACGATTTATTTCCCCTATTGCACAATAAATATTGTATGCAAATCGCATCGTGTAAAATGACCTTTAGGAAAAAAAGTGATTTCCCATATGTTTCATGTGTTTTACTATGAAAATTTTGGTTTTTTACTCGTTTCTAATTCCCTTATAAAAGCTTCGTTTTTTAGATTATGGCTTGTATAATCAAGGTTGCTTTGGTATTAAGCATTGATTATATAGAATCATTATTTATAACTTTAACTTAATTTAATATCTTTTTTTTTTTGTTTTGAAGTTTTTTTAATTTATTGATCACTTTATTTGATATTATGTTATGTTTCATTTATATTTTAAATGTACCTTTCTATCAGTGACGAAACGTTCATAGAAGCAAGGGAAGCACTGCTTCCCTTACCAAAAACATCAAAAGCAAATTAAAAAAAAAACTAACATAAAATTTTAAAATCATCAAATTAAATAATTTAACCCGATTCTGCAACGATAAAAAGCATGTTTTGTTATTTTATTTCCCCGCTTCCTCTACGAATTTGTATTGAAAAAAAATAACATAGCATAACATAAAATTTTGGAAGGCAGAATCGGGCCTAAGTTGCCTTACACCATTAAAATTGCCATATAAAAGTGAATCCAACTTAAAAAAATCTTATAAACATTCTAAATGGAAAAATCAGAATTCAAATACGTTTATTTGCTCCAAAGGTTTAGTAAACAACTAGCTATTTCAGTTTTTTCTCCATTTGTTTTGTCTCGTACGTTTTCCCCTTGAAAATAAACACCGATTCTTTTGGTGGGACATATTTTTACAAAAAACTAAAATATAAAAACAAACACACATGAGAAAGTAAGCTATAGAATGGAGTAATGATTAAAAAAGGATGAAAATAATGTTAACAAAAAGATTGATTTGCAATATTTTAAAGGGCGATTGTTTATATTATAAGAGCTCGCATTAGTTCTACGATATCTAGATACGAATGACAATGTGTTGGAGAGATCCATAGATTTTATAGACGTTTCTGCCGATCTCGGATGGACTCTCAACATTTGTGATCGAGTTTTTAATAGAACACAAAATTGAGGAAACGCTAGTGTGACAAAGTTACGATTAGTGATTGCAAATTTGGGCCAAAATTCTAAAACCGGTTTTTCGGTTTTCATTTTCCAAAAAAACCGGAAACCGGTTTTAAAACCGGTTTTTTTTGAAAAATTAAAATATATTAATTTTGTACTAAATTTTTACCAGAATTTAGAAAACAATAATCCAAACAAGATCTATTCAGGTTTTTCAAGTTTTTTAAATGTAATAATAAATAATTCAGTCAAAAAACAAACAAAACAAAACAAAATATTGTTTTAACAATTTTAAAAAAATACGAATTATCCAAAAAACTTATTTATTTTTCTGTTCCAGAAAATGCGATCTCATTAAACATAACATGTTTTATGTGTCATCAGCTCTAGATGTAACCGAATATTTGTACATATATTTACTGACGCTGAAAACGCTCTTTCTGCTTCCACGCTTGTCGGTGGAATCGACAAAAGAAAGTTGTACATTAACTCGAGTTCCGGGCCTCTGACCCCATCCGATTCGAACTGGGTCAACCCTCAGCGAACCTTAGTTTTAGACCAGGAGCGCTTTGGTCTTCTTTCGGTGGTTGAACCGTTAATTGGTGGTTAATTGCTTTTTGTAATAAATTCTTCATCACATCCGCTGTTGGTGGTTCATATATTTCTTCAACTGTACTCCTGTTTTTCATTCAATTTGTTACGTATTTTATTTGTTCGAGCTTCAATTAAATAACTCAAATTTTTTGTTCGAGTTATTTAATTCTTGTTACGTGCAATTGTTGTTATAAATTTCTCAACAAAATACACTATTTGTTAAATTAATAAAACCGGTTTTCAAGAAAAATAAAACCGGTTTTTCGGTGACGTAAAATAGCAATAAAAAACCGGTTTTTCGGTTACCGGAAAAACCGGTTTGCAATCACTAGTTACGATGATGCAGCGGTCATTCCTGGGAGTGCCAAAGGGATCCAAACAAAAATTAGGAAAGTTTATCATTGCTTCGCACACAAATTAAACTTAGTAATCATGTAGTAAAATTGTCGAGTGCAAATCATTTTATTCAAGTTTGTGTGGATTAGTGGCGTTTTTTTAATCATTCATCGAAACGGAGTTTTGCTTTTGACGTTATTGTTAAAAGGAAATTACCTTCGACTTCACCAACAGGACGGGAATTTAACGGCAGGATCGTATTAATATTAAAATTACACTTAAACGATTTAAGAGTACTTTTTTATAAAATGCTAGATGAAGATGTTGAAATATGGGACTCTGAGACAATAAATAGCTCTCGAGGATATCTACTCTTATTGGAAGATGATGGGGTCTTTTAAACGCTGTGTGCTTTAGAAGAAAGTAAATGATATTGCGCGCATTGTTTGAAATGCTTAGACGATTCTAAGCAATTAATTGAAAAAAATAATCTGAATTTTGAAGCATTTTGGCACAAAATTAACCAGGAAGAAAGGATCGAAGAGGAAATTCGGTTAAAACGTTGCAGGTCACGGATTACATGTGAAGCAAAACAATACATTCAGAAGCTTATAACCGAGGTTACATCCAAAATTCAAAAGGAAATTGAATTCCGATTTCAGGATTTACAACATATAATATTCTTAAAATTGCTAGACATTACCAAATTTTCAATTTTTGTAGATGATTTTTCGTTCCTTTTGAATTGTTTGAAAAGAACCTACCTATTGCCATTTATTTGACTTTCACATTTTAGAAACAGAGCAAACTGTTATTTACAGAAATACAAAATTCAAAAATAAACAAATATAAATGATATTTTAGCGGAGAGGCATTTTTTGCAAAACAAAATAGACGAATAGAACTAAATTACAAAAATAGATTTTGTTTAGAAAATTATGTTGAAATAAAAACTACTGATTTAATGTAAATTTTCAATATGTTTTTTTTATTTTTGTCCACGGTTTATAAGTGCTTCCCAAATAAAGATTGTCAGGCTTTGTCACTGCCTTCTGTATATCTAATCTACAAATTTGATATAATGCAGAATTATGTCCAATGTGTGGCATGCTGTACTATATAACAATTTTAGTATACTCTTATGTCAAATTTGTGTTGCGAAATATGGTGATGTGTTTTTAATTGTTGCGTCCAATTCAAAGATTCAAACACAATGATCAACGAGCTGGTGGGGTCTACGTGAACCGAAAATCTGGAATATCTCACGTAATTACGCCGCATTTGGAAATCCTTTGTTTCGCTGCCATAGTACAGAAAGTGATTCTATTCTTCTAGGCGAATTTCATCATCTTATGCCAATGATCGTAACGGGTGAGTTCAACGTGGGCCTCTCGAAACCCGAAGCGGAAGAACTTGTTAATTTCATGAAAAGTACGTTTAAGTTAGAACTAAATACTCGGCGAAACTTACAACTATTCAACACGACATAACAATCGACGCGGTTTTCCAACGGCAATTCGATCCTCTTGAGTCTCCAAGTTTACGTCTACTATTTTAATTATTTCAAACAAGCCTTTTGTTTACCACAAAGGCCTAGGTTAGATTTAAATTAAAAACTGAATGGACTAAAAATAATTTTGTTTTGTTTCATATTGATCGAATAATTCATAAATATTTTGTAATTATTAATTAATTAAATAATTAAATACGTACTAAGAAAATAAAAATGAATTAGCTAGTTATGTAAAATATTAAAAATTTTCGATGATGATGATATTTTTAGATAAGTTTTACGACTTATGCGTGAAGTCACGGGATCTTTTGTGTGAAAAATTGTGTTCTAATTATACCTTTTTCAAGATAAGTTAACCATTTTTCAAACTAAATAAACTAAATTAAAACAAATCAACGAATTTCCAAACCAAATTAACAAATTTCCAAAACAAATTAAATTTTTTTCAACTGAATTTAACAACATAAATTAATTAAATAATTTATTCAAAAAATCAAAATCAAAAATAGAGTTTTAGAAAACCTTTCTATAACTGTGATAACAAATTTATATTTATTAACATAAAATTAATTTTAAATTAATTTTTTTCTTTTTTGTTCGTTTTGCGTTAAAAGGAGAGCTTTTTTAGAGCATAATCACAGATAAGAATAGACAGATGTGGATCTTGTATGGGCCAAATTTACATTAGTACAATAATTCCAATCCAATCCTTTTAGACAAGGACGTATATATACTGTCTCTTTTTAGCGTTTTTTACGCTTACTATTTTTATAACATCAAAACCAAAACAAAACTTTTTATTTGTATACAACATCATAATATACAACTACATAGGAACCTACTTTCATATACTCGTGTTTACAAAATTCAAATCGACAAAATGAATGAAACTAACTAGAAAAGGCGATTGCTACGTAGCTAATGAATTATATTTGAGGGAAGGCAATATAAAAACACATACACACACACACATAGATATTTTCCAATGCCTCCTAGATGCTTTTGAAATGTGTGTGCATATTTTGGTTTGCATATCATCAATTCTTTAAATAGGAAAGCCTGCAAAGAAGTTTTTGTAATACCGTATAGACAGACAAACTGTTTTTTTTGTCAAAAATTGTTTATTAAGCTGAGTATGCAGCTCGCTTCACTGTACTCCATTTTGCGATTTAGAAAAAATAAATGTTTATTTTTTAGTCGCTATCAAAATTTATCTCAATTTTATTGTGCTAGGCAGATAAATTGCTGCGAAAACATTTGTAGACTTTCCACTAGCGCAGTCTGTATTGAATGAGATAACTAAAAAATTTTCACGTCAGCTGCGTACCGGATCTGCGAAATCGTGAGCTAAATATTTTTTTGTTATTTCGCTAGCTAAATTTTACGTCAAATTTGTATGGAAAATTTATCTTAGCGCGAGCAGCATACCGAGCTTTACTCTTAAACGCTTAGATTTTCAAAGTAAACCTAGTATTGTGCGGCTCGTAATTTAAACGGAAAATTCACATTTTGCTAATTTTGAAATGAATCTATGCGTTTAAGATTAATAAACAATTTTTGACAAAAAAGAAAATGTTATTGACCATTACAAAATGGGAAATATTGAATGCAATGCAATAACATATTGGACCGATTCTGGAACGATACAATTCATGTTATATTAAATTTTAAATTCTCAGAATCGACTCTGTTAATGGGCCCGATTCTGCCTTCCAAAATTTTATGTTTATGTTACGTTATTTTTGTTTTTCAATATAAATTCATATAGAAAGTGGGGAAATAAAATAATATAAAATGAATTTTATGGTTTCAGAATCGGGCCCATGAACATTGTATAAAAACATTTTTTAGATATAATTAAATGAAAAGCAAATCAAAAATTTAGGTTCGGTGGAGTAAACATTAGATGTAGGTGGTTATCATCATTGTCGCTGCATAACTGATAATTTTCATAAAATATAATTTGCAAAAATTTAAAATGATTTTAACAAATAGTCCATGTTTAAGTAGATTTTAATAGTTATAACAAATAATACATGTTTAGTTAGAAAATTAAAATAATATTTGAGTTTTGATTTCAATCTTGGTTAGCTACTTAAAATTTTTAATTTTTTTGAGGCTTGTGTCGATCCGATCTTATTTTTTGTGATCTGTTTATTTTTTGAAAATTCGCCCGTTAAAATTGACCATTTGAAATTTTTCCTAATGAGAACTAAAATAAAAAAAGTCTGCAAGAAATGCATTTATCAATAATAGAATAATGCACAGCGAATTTGGAGTTTCTGACAGTATTATTGTTCGAAAATTGTTTGAATACGATGACAAAAATAAAATAAAACTAATGCCAAAAATCACGAGAAACCACATCAATCCAAACAGCTTTCAAAACATGAATGTTAAACTAGCAGCACAACTTCTAAGTTTGACTGTATCGAGTGCTATATAAACGGCTTTAAAAGTTTCTCCCGAAATTTTTCAAAATCATTTAGCCAGCGTATTGGCAACAGCAAATTATATCGAATTTTGCAATAATTTGTTTGATTGCGTCAATTCGAGGAATTTTTCTTCAAAGGCTCCATATGGACAACCACTATATAAAGAAAATAAAATTTACGATTTCTTAGAAAAAAGTATTGAAATATTAGGAAATTTAAGAATATTATCAAAAACAGAGAACTATTTTAAATTTATAAAAGGATTTCAAATAAATGTTAAAGCTCAGCTCGGGCTGTTTGATTATCTATCGCAAAATAATGTTGAATTCTTTCTGACAGGAAGAACCAACCAAGATGCACTGGAAATTTTTTTTTCACAACTCCGAGGGAAAGGTGGCTTTAATTATATGCCTACCAGTAACGACATCGGGCAACATTTTGCAAAAATTTTAGTAATTAAACTGATAAATAATAATTTTATATATTCTATTTGTATGTTTGATGATAGCGACAATATCATTTTTAACTGGGATCAATTTAAAATAGAATACAAAGAAAGTTTAAAGGAATTTGGTATGGATAGCGACGCCTTTCAGAATGACGAAGTGGAGAATGTTATTGACAACTACGAAATGGGAAATATTGAATGCAATGCAATAAATTATTACGCCGGGTATTGTATTTATAAAAAAATAGAGTGCGAACGTTGTAAACTAAAGTTAATTAAAGGAGATGAAGTAATTTGCAGTGGAGATATATTTATAAACGAAAAAATTTCAAAAAGTGTACATGTAATTTCGGCTCATTAAAGGCTCCAACAGAGGAATTTGCTGTAATTACAAGACTAATATTTAATACTTTTGAGTCAATGTATTTTACACAATGCCACCTTCCAAACATTCGCAATAAAATTTATCTAACTAGCTTGGCGAATATAAAAGAGTTGTATCCTAGATTCCTTCCGGAAGAGAGTGAACCATGCTACAATCATATTGAGAATCTAATTCGTTTTTTTATTTTAGTTCTCATTAGGGAAAATTTCAAATGGTCAATTTTAACGGGCGAATTTTCAAAAAATAAACAGATCACAAAAAATAAGATCGGATCGACACAAGCCTCAAAAAAAATTAAAAATTTGAAGTATAGCTAACCAAGATTGAAATCAAAACTCAAATATTATTTTAATTTTCTAACTAAACATGTATTATTTGTTATAACTATTAAAATCTACTTAAACATGGACTATTTGTTAAAATCATTTTAAATTTTTGCAAATTATATTTTATGAAAATTATCAGTTATGCAGCGACAATGATGATAACCACCTACATCTAATGTTTACTCCACCGAACCTAAATTTTTGATTTGCTTTTCATTTAATTATGTATAAAAAATGTTTTTATACAATGTTCATGGGCCCGATTCTGAAACCATAAAATTCATTTTATATTATTTTATTTCCCCACTTTCTATATGAATTTATATTGAAAAACAAAAATAACGTAACATAAACATAAAATTTTGGAAGGCAGAATCGGGCCCATTAACAGAGTCGATTCTGAGAATTTAAAATTTAATATAACATGAATTGTATCGTTCCAGAATCGGTCCAATATGTTATTGCATTGCAATCAATATTTTCCATTTTGTAATGGTCAATAACATTTTCTTTTTTGTCAAAAATTGTTTATTAATCTTAAACGCATAGATTCATTTCAAAATTAGCAAAATGTGAATTTTCCGTTTAAATTACGAGCCGCACAATACTAGGTTTACTTTGAAAATTTAAGCGTTTAAGAGTAATAAACAATTTTTGACAAAAAAACAGTTTGTCTGTCTATACGGTATTACAAAAACTTCTTTGCAGGCTTTCCTATTTAAAGAATTGATGGTATGCAAACCAAAATATGCACACAAATTTCAAAAGCATCTAGTAGGCATTGGAAAATATCTATGTGTGTGTGTATGTGTTTTTATATTGCCTTCCCTCAAATATAATTCATTAGCTACGTAGCAAACGCCTTTTCTAGTTAGTTTCATTCATTTTTCGATTTGAATTTTGTAAACACGAGTATGTATATGAAAGTAGGTTCCTATGTAGTTGTATATTATGATGTTGTATACAAATAAAAAGTTTTGTTTTGGTTTTGATGTTATAAAAATAGTAAGCGTAAAAAACGATAAAAAGAGACAGTATATATACGTCCTTGTCTAAAAGGATTGGATTGGAATTATTGTACTAATGTAAATTTGGCCCATACAAGATCCACATCTGTCTATTCTTATCTGTGGCATAATCCTTTAAGTTATTTATGCTTTTTGAAAAGCTACTTTTTGAAATATGGCAACGGAGAGAATTGAACGTTGACTAATTTTCTTCTAAAAAACCGTGCAATTAATTATTAGTTTTTTATTTAAATACATATACTATTTTAGTTAATTTTTTTTATTATGTTATCTGACAATATTTTTATTGAATTAAAAGGATTGTTCATGGACAAAGTATTATTAAATAAATACTAAATGCAATTTATTGTTAAAGCATTTAATAAGTAATTTAAAAAAAAATTATTTTTGGTCAGTCGGGAAAGCAACCTTCTAATTATGGGGAAGACAACGTAAAAAAAAATGACTGTGGAACTCTACATAAAAATATTCAATTCTACTGACAGAAAAATTATTTACCAATCCAAAATCTTTACTGATTCTGAAATCGCAGACACGCCATACTAACTAATCCATATTAAGTTCGCCTAGTTCGTTGAACGCATGGATCTTCAACTGACTGAATCAAGAAGAATAAAAGGCAGCTTGTAGTTCTAAATTTTTTAATAAGGGGGAAATGCGGTTGGAGTGGCAGTTGAAGTTCCTATTAAACTCTTCTGGGAACTTAATTTGATACTGAATCTTCCACTATTCGCGACAATTGCATACATTTTTGTTATTTAAATAATTAGGTTTAATTTTTTCGAAGTGTGAAACGAAACTAGTTACGAAATATTTTTTACCGGATCCAATCGTTTGATAATACCTAACTATAGGTAGTAAATAAAAAGAATGAGAACATAAAATGAACGTTAAATAATTAAATAAGAACATCCAAGTCAAAATAATTGTTTTGTGATCTATGTCTCGTCAAAAGGACACGTATGTGTCACATAATGTACATGTATAGTATAAAAATGATATAAGGACGTAGGTATCAATAATTTGATACCTACGGCGATAAATGAAATACAAAGGAAGTGTAAATGAACAATTTTTATTTTTTATAAAACAAAATCTAATATCCTTATCAAAAATAGGAATTAAACAAAAAATTCACAAAGTAATATCAAATTCTATAATGAAACGTCAATAAATTATTAACCTTCATCGTTTCCAGTCAATAATACAACAAACAAGAAAAAAAACATTGAAATGTGTTGTTAAAATCAGAACATTACCGAAAATCTACCCCAAACCTAATCGAATCGAAAATCAACCACAACACGAAGAGGAATGGATACGTAGAAGGTCAGTGAATTATAAAGATTTTTTTTTTGTGTTTCATTCAGTCTACCGAGTACATATACGAACAAATATAGAAAATTGTTCACCTGCGTAAAATAGTTATTCGAACCTTTAACCTTAATCAAACTGAAATAAAAGCAAATATTTTGATAAAACCGAGACCCGAAAATAAAAATAAAAATCCAAACATTAATTTTGTAAATGCACATCTAATGAGCCAACGTTTCAAGAAGATATGAGATATTATGGTGATGATGGAGAGGAAGCAAAAAGCAAAATGTTAATATAAAACGTATAACCATTAATTTAGGGTTAGATTTTCTTAAATATGTATATGCCCAAAAACGAAAATTTAGTTTTTTTTTATTGTTGGTGTTGTGAATGTTGTGAACACAAACATCATATTTAACTAGGTACGTACGTTTTAATATACCGAAATGATAAGAAATCTTTTATATTACTAGGTTATTTTCTTATTAAATTTGTACATTTCCCTGCAACAACAACAGTGCCACATACATTTATCTATAAATGGGTAAATTCATGTTGATTTATTAAAATTATCAAAAATTTACCGGATCACGTATTCTTTATTTATTACTCTTTCATACAAATTACCACCTTAAAAAAAGCACAGAAAAGAAAAATTTGTTGTACCCTCTGTTTAAATTTTCCAATTTTCTCAACAGGTTATATACTCGTGTACACAAAAGACGGAGTACAGCCAACAAAAAAAAAAAAAAAAAAACACAGAATAAAAATTGTGTTGTGTATACCCTTAGAATTAAAAATACGAAGAGAAAAAAAGAAATTCCTTAGAAATATTTTCCCTCTGTCTTTTTTTGTGCCTTTCTTCGTGCTTTTTATTGTTACAATTCAATTGAACCAATCAACCATAATCAAGTCGCAAAAATTTTCAATTTGGAAAAATCTAAAACGTATACAAAATATATAAAATCGAATATGGCACACATTTTTTATATATTGTTATTTGGTACACACAAAATACAGGCGGAAACAGAATATGCCGAATTTGTTTTTCACACGTGTTTCCATAGATAGTAAAATTTTTGGTTTGATTTCCATCCGTACACATCCATCCACATATATTTATTTGAAAATGTACCCAAATAATATTGATTTTCCCATTATGAATTTGTGTTATTTTTGTTTTTTTGTTTGACATGTATTAAATTATTTTGATGAGTAAAATCTGGCATTATGTGTGATATGGAGTTGGATTTAGTAGATTAAGCTGAAATGTGTGCATGTGTATATTGTGTACATTGATTAGAATTTTACTGTATGAGATAACATATATGGACTCGTATGTATGTATATTTCTGAATTTGAAAAGGTTGCAGGCCAAATAATACTCATACTATATACCGATCAAGGTTTTGGTTTACAGATGAAATATTCGCAATTAGGGACAAAATCACGTCGATTATACAACTCGCCGGATTGACCGCGGAGGGAATTTTATTCGGATTTGGCGTTTGACGTATTATTGAATACGTCGAATTAAAAGTGAACGAATGACGGTAATGCAGTGCGAAAAATTGGTATTACTGAATTCGCGGGTGAAATGCACTCCATGCTAAATCTGTCATCGTACATTCGCATCAAATTCACTGCGGATTGAAAACTGTTTTGTAGTGTTTAGGTTTTTTGTCATGGAGAATAGTAAAGTGTAAGATTTGCATTATAAATAAACAATTTAAGTTAATTTTAAATTAAATTAAATTATTAAACAAATAAAACTGGTTCTTTATAGAAAACGTACGACCAACCGGGCACAGTTTGAAAAGATGGTGAGCCTCATGACTGAGCACCCGGATATAGCGAAGAATCTAACCAAAATTGATATAGATATAGTTGTACAGTTTTGGCAAAAATTACAGAATGAATTAAATGCACTAGGACCACCTATTAAAGAAACTGCAGAGTGGAAGAAGGTTAGGTTATGTGGTTAAGTTAACTAGAAATATTTAAATTTTTTAATTTGCGATTTTAGTTTTGGAGTGATCATAAATCCTCTTTGCGCAAAAAATTGGCGCATAACAAACGAGAATTAAAAACTACTGGTGGCGGTGCCAACAACCAAGTGGTTTTCACACGTTTAGAGGAGGAAGTGATTCGCTTAGTTTGTCTAAGGGATTGTGTTGATGGTGTCAAAAGTACAAAAAATTTCGGCGTTCCGCGTAAGCGTACATTTACAGAGGCTAACATAGAAAATCTGGTAGATGAAAACAGTTTAGACAGTTTGACTGCAGAAATAGATGAATCGGTGTCATTATTAAATGACGGCAACGAAGTCGAAACGGCCGACATTGAAATTGAAACTTTTACCGCTCCAAGAACCAAAGGACCAAAAACATTGTAGCTTTTGGAAAAACAAATCCAGCAAAAATTGTACGATGATTTTGCATTATTTATGAAAAATAATGATGAGTGGTCGGAGGAAGCCAACGCGAACCAAAAAAAAATATACAGGGCTATCGATACACTGTGTGAACGTCAAAAACAAACAAATATCATTTTGCAGGCCAACTAATTGAAAATAAATGGCATAATGAGAGGATGGAGCACTTGGCTCTAGATAAAAATAAAACAAAAAAGCGAATTCTCGAAATAGAATTAAGAAAAGCCGAATTAGATTAATCTGAAATCTAAAAGTGATAAACGATATATTTGTGATAAACCAACCAATTTAAGGCTGAATAATTTTAATTTTTTTTAAAAATGAAATATAAAATGAAATATTTATATGTGATAATACAATAAACGGTTCGAATTAAACAAATTTTTATTTTTATTTTAGAAATTCAATAAAACTTCATTTCGAAATTCGTTCGCCACTACAGAAAATCTTCGTTCTTCTTGCGACTGTACATCACCGTGATCAGATACTTCAATCTTCTCTTGGAATTGATCTTGAATCAATAGGTCCTCAAAATCCGGCACATTGAAGTGGATTCGAATATTATGAAGGGCGGCTGCAACATTAATAATCCTCACTGATTTTTCCGGTGTATAGTGTAAATGCCGGGCTACACCAAGAAGGCACCTGCACCAGTTTTTCCAAACACCTATTGTGCGCTCGATTACATTACGGCCTGCACTGTGGCTTTTGTTAAATCTGCTTTTAGGTGTATTAACTCCGGCACTTCTAAACGGTGTAATAAGCCAAGGTGCCAGTGGGTACCCAGCGTAAGCTTTTTAAAACAAAATAAAAATCTAGCAAGAAAATTAATTTATAAGAAGAAAATGCATCCTTACCCAGTATTCTTTGATTTCTATCCCCATTGGTGTACCTACAAACTTTTAAAATATTCTGGACAATCGCTGTTTCCCAAATGAACGAGTCATGACTCGCCCCTGGATATGTAGCATCCACACACCGAATTCTCTGTTTATGGTCACATATCTTAAAAATTAATTATTTTTTACAGTAAGAAGTAATAAATAATGGAAGCTAATATTTACTATCATGGCATTCAAACTATAAAATCCTTTACGATTGTAAAATAGTTGCGTATTATTACCCGTCGGCTTGGCGATTTTTATATGAGTACCATCTACACACATAACGATACCTGGGATTTTGCTTTTGGCAAGAAAATATAGCCTTGCTTCGGTTTTCTCTTCCTCGCTCATCTTTAACGATATCCATTTTGCACATAACGCTTCTTCCAAAATTTGAAATACCTCAGATAATACGACTGAGACTGTTGATTGTGCCATCCCAACGAAACAATCTTGGCCAACACCGTTCTGGTATCCACCTTCAGCCAAAAAAGTAAAGCAGCCGCCAATTTGAATTCCGGTGTAAGAGAAGACGATTTTACCAGTGTTGGTAATCTGGATTTTAGTTTTTTGAGAACGTATTTGAATGCTGCTTTATTCAGCCTGAAATTTTTAATAAATCTAAAAAAAAAACAGTGTTATAATAAAAGACGTAAAAAATAGTTATTTATGGTACTAGTGAGCAAAACGAGATATTATCCATGAGGGATAAGTTTGTCCCACGAGGCGATAGCCGAGTGGGATATTATCCCGAGTGGATAATATCTCTTTGCTCACGAGTGGCATACAACGTTTTATCCAATTTTGTTGAAATAAATGTAAATAATCGTAAATTAATAAGAAATAGTTCCATTTTGTGTTTTCACACTGTAGCTTTGAATTTTGAAATACATTTTATCAAAGTGACCGTTCTTTAAATTTATGTGACGTGTTTCTTTGACGTAAATTACGAAATCTATGAATAATTTTCCAATGACTACTCTATATTTTGTTATACAAAATATAACTCACGTTGCCCCTAGCAGCGTGGGTTATACAATAACAATTTGTTATTTTACATTTTCTTTATTTGAAATCAGTCTAGTTATCGGGCTATTATACATCAAAATTGGATAAAAATATTTTATCCAATTTTGATACATAACAGCCCGATAACTAGACTGTTTTCAAATAAAGAAAATGTAAAATAACCCATTGTTATTGTATAACGCACGTTACTAGGGGCAACGTGAGTTATATTTTGTATAACAAAATGTTGAGTAGTCATTGGAAAATTATTCGTAGATTTTGTAATTTACATCAAAGGAACACGTCACAAAAATTTAAAGAACGGTCACTATGATAAAATATATTTCAAAATTCAATGCTACAGTGTGAAAACACAAAATGGAACTATTTCTTATTAATTTACGATTATTTACATTTATTTCAACAAAATTGGATAAAACGTTGTATGCCACTCGTGAGCAAAGAGATATTATCCACTCGGGATAATGTCCCACTCGGCTATCGCCTCGTGGGACAAACTTATCCCTCATGGGTAATATCTCGTTTTGTTCACTAGTACCATAAATAACTATAACTCACTGGATGTTTGATAACTGGAATATGTCATTGCACATATTTCTTATCGCTTTTCGGGTTTGCTTTCTATTATGCGGTGGCACTTCATCGTATAAATTTAGCTAGAGGCTTACTGTATCCATAATTAAAACACTTCTTTTAAATTTTGGACTATAAATATTTAATTTTGTGTTATACAATGAAAATTTAATAGAATGAAAACACTAATTTCAATTATCAATATTTTGACAGCTGGTGGGATTGCAGGTTCTTTGCGGATCGATAACACAGTTGTTCGGCGGATTCTATAATGCAATTAATTTTAAATGCGAAACGAATGCGGATCGAATGAACTCCCGCCGCAGTAAATCCGGCGAGTTGTATAATCGACATGAATATGTTTTCTCAGTTTTCTTTGTGCATCACTTTCAGGGACTCCCAAAAATAGATTTTTTAGAGTTTTTAGTTCTCTTTTGTTTGTTTCTGTTATACAAGGGATCCTATACTGAACTTATATGACAATGTCTGAAAAGCCAACAGCGGGTTGTGAAGGAAAATGCATGAAATAGCATACAACGCAATAACTTTATTGATGCGGGCGATAGAGATAAAACTGTATCAAGTGTACAAAGAGTGACACCTATAACTGCAAAAAAAAAAAAACAAAGTAAAGAACTAAGGTTTTGGAAGACATGGAGCGGTTGCTTCAAGATCATCAAACTACCAGAAACGTACCATTAAGCACCATGATAATCCAAAAAAAAGCAAAGCACCTTCACATAGATTTGGTAGCTAAACATGGTGAATCAACTCGCGCGGAGCCGCTTTTAGCTAGCAAAGGGTGGTTTGATTGATTTAAGCATCCGTTACATAATATAAAAACTGTAGGAGCAGCAGCTAGTAAGGATTCCGAAAAAGCTAAAAACTATCCAGAGGAGTTTTTACAAATTTTACAAGCCATACACATTACAGCAGGTGTATAATGTTGATGAGACGGGTAATGCTAAAAACGAAAAAACAATTCAGGATTCAATCAATGCAGATGAAGATTGAATTAAAATTTTGATTGGCGAAAATGCTGCTGGTCATTAGTGATGTGCTAAATCGGTTCATTTTGTTCTGCTTTGCTTATTTTCTCTTACGATTTTAACAAAAAAGAACCTACTTAGCCCATCACTACCGGTCATCACAAATTAAAATCGCTTTTAATCTATCATTCAGAAACTGCCCAGGCCTTCAAAAATATTAACAAGTTACAACTTGGAAATTTTTGGCGCTCAAATAAAAAAGGCTGTATGACGAATTTTTGAAGAATGGTTGTATAATGGTTTTGCAAATGTTATAAAATCCAACGTTGATCAAAATATTTCAAACAGGGCTATGTCATCGTTGACAATCCTCGTAAATACCGTAGATATTTTTGAACTCTTCGAATGTGATAATGAGGATATTTCCACTGAAGAGTTGTTCACGCTAGTTAAAGAAACTACCAATGCACGACAGGCGGTAAACTCAACTCAACATGACTGGCGCATTTTGATAACAAATAAATCGCCAAAAGCTTTTTCCATGTTTTTCTAAAACTGCTGAAGCAAATGCTATTGAAGAATGTGTAGTACAAATTTTATTAGCAGTTCAGATGAGCAGTTCAGATGTTCAGACAATGAATTGTTAACTTCGTTAGATTTATAATTTAGATTTAATAAAAGTAAAAATAAATTATGATTTGTATGAATTTATTTGATTAATTTAAATTAAAAAATGGTTTGTGTTTTGTTGCAATTTACTATTACTTTTGTATTTTTTACGGTCCCTTTATAAAAGTAAGTTTAGTATAACGCATTAACGCAGTTGAAAAACACGTATTTTTTCATTATTTGTGCCAATTTATGGTAAAATTGGTTTCATTTTTCGGATTTTTGTCACATAGTCAGAACGATCTTTAAGTTTTCAATAATATCCCATAAGGCACCCTCCTGTCCGCAAACCGGGGAATTATATGAAAATGTTTAACACGTTGATTATGTAAAGGTACAACAAATACGGTACATTCCAAATGGGCCATCAGTAGTTTGACCTCGTAGGAAAAATATTTATTTTAAAATGCGAGTTCGTCTAAACGGTTTTGGGTATATCTAGCAGTTATTATATCATTATCATAGGACGCAAAGTAACGGTGTCATTACACAACGTCGTACGAATTTCAGTTAACGTTTTATTAACCATGGTGATCTAATGAAATTATATAAATTTGAGTATATCAACATCAAGATCAAATGTTAAATTAAATAAACTGTTGCATTAGAAAATCCTCTAGTAGCTACCGTGGGCGGCCTTGTGAAAGATAATGTCGACATTAAAAATGGTGCTTCCATTCCAATACAAAACAAAATATTGTGGTAAGTAGTAACCCATTACAACGTACTCCAAATATACTTTTAGAACATTATAAATGCGAAACAAGTTGTAGCGGTTTATTCATTTACTCCACCATTCATTTACTCAAGCTTGTATTTTTAGATTTCGTCCATTCTTTCTTCTCCATTATAATATATCAACCACATACTACGTGTTGCATTAATATTTGTGTTCATGAAAAAATTATTTTAGTTATCGTTACTAGATTATAAAATTGAGTTACATTTTTTGGTTTTCAATTTTTTATTTTTTTTGCATTGTATTTAACTATTAAATAACGTTTCATTTGGTACACAATTTATAAAAAATTCTAAGGATTTCGTATATAAAAGTAAATTTACTTTGTTGCAAAAGTATTTGTGTTTCAAATTACTGTTACGAAAATATTTGTGTTGCCAACATTTAAAAAAATATTCAACAAATGGTGCATTGAAATAACTGTTTCAGCTTTTCTTTTTCAAAAATATATTTTTTTAAATAATTTTGAAAGTTTTATTTTGTTGTGAGCATTAAAAATCTTAACAATATGCCAAAAACCGAAGAACTGAGTATTGAATTGAAACTCGATCTGCAATTGCGGCTGAATATAATTTGGGAATTTCAGCCGAAGAACTGTCGAAAAAGTACAAGTTGCGTAAAAATACCATTTGGTATCAAGTTCGGAAACAGAATATTTGCGGAACGATGCAAAACATTGGGGTACGCCAAAGACCAAGAATAACACATGCAACAGAAAATGCTTACATCACTCGTTGTATGCTTACAAATCGACATTTAAGTCAGCGAGGTTTCGCTAAAACTTTAAAAATTAATGCAAATCTTCAAATAAACCATTCCACAAGTTCTTGTCGTTTAAAAAATCGGGGTAAAGGCCTCTACAGGCTCCAAAAAGCTTTATATTTGAAAACAAAATAAAATAAAACGGCTGTTGTTTGCAAAGCAGCATATAAACAAGCCCCCCGAATATGTTTTGTTGTCTAACTAAGTTCATTTCCTAAAAATAGTCAGTTTTTTAATGAGAACCGTTGTGTTACCCTTTTCAACTAATACATGAATTTCGTCGTTGTCTTTTAAAAAATTGTATCGTTCGTCAATTGTAAAAAAATGTTTAGTTAAAATGTTACCGAAAATTAATCCTATTTTTAATATTATTGTGTGTTTCCTCATTTAATTTTAAAATGTCACTCTCTATATACGCAGCAATTTTATTATCCGGAACACAATCCTTCGTAAAAAGTAAACAAAATTTATTAAATAAACTGAAAATTTTGGCCACAGCGAGAGGTATTCCTTGCCAGGAATAGTACCCACAAATCATTTTAATGCCATGGTGGCAGATGCCACGACAATTTTGGATAAGGAGGAAAATTTTACTAAAAGGCTTGTTTGCAATGCATGTAGACATTACTGTAAAAAATTTGAAAAAAACCTGATGAAAAAATGTTGTCCAGTATTCTCGATTAAATAGTGAACACGAATAACAACAACATATCAGGATTATAGCGGAACTTTAGTTTTCAGATAAATATTCCAGATAAAATTAATTTCGGAACAGCAGCCCAATCGTAGATGTAAGCTTAACTATTTATAAGTCTTTCGCTGTACACATTTTTTTTATAATAATATTCCAAGTATCGTTAGTTGCGCTCACATTTTAGCACAAACATTTAAGTGTGATACATTTTTCAAACTAGATCCACTTATTTTAATGCTAAATAATTCAAATCCTATTCAGTCCACAATAGCATTCGAAACAGGCTTTGACTTTTGAGTCAGACAGACGTTTTTTTTATATTTTTATTCAAAATTAATTAAATTTTTTTTTCCTGATATTATATCGAAATCGCTTAAAAATTTCGCTAAGGCTAACTATGCTGAAATGCCTAACCTGCGGGACTGTTGATGCAGATTGCAGAAAGATCCACGTCGGATTTCCAGAAACATTCAAAAATTGTTTAGTCACCATTACAAGGAAGGTCGTACTACCAGCGGGCCAATTGGACCAATATGCTGCGATCTTTCTTTATATGCTGAAAATGTATTGCTTTGTGGACCCTTACTTATGTATTTCTTGAACATTGACACTTTATTGTGAATGAGCTTATGCTCAAATAAATAAATAAAAATTGTTCAGATCTAGTATTACTAATTTAAAAAGTTCTGACAATTTTGAAGCGACTCAAACTAAAAAAATTAAATTTTTTTGTAATCAAAAAATTTTCTTTTTTAAAACCTCACGAAAATTATGTACAATTATTAATTTATTATACTTAAGATCTTCCTGCATTAGAAAACAACACAGTGGCGACTTTTGCAGACGACACGGCGATCTTAGCTGTTGGCAAAAGCAACGAAGAGTCAATATAGAAGTTACAATCAGCAATAATTCAAATTTATAAATGGACAAAAAGGTTAAACTAAATTAAACTAAATCGGCTCACATCAACTTTACAAACAGGCGTTTCGAACATATAACAATTAGTAATCGGCGATTACCATAAAGAGAGAAATAGTACCGTATGCGAACACAGCTAAGTATCTCGGCATAACCCTGGATGCTAAACTATGATGGAAAGCACATGTCAAGAAGAAAAGTGAAGAACTAAGATTTAAATACAGAACGATGTATTGGCTGATGGGAAGGGACTCTTCTTTATCAACATAAAACAAGCTTCTACTTTATAAGCATCTATTGGAACCGGTTTGGACTTATGGTATTCAACTTTGGGGTTGTACCAAACAGAGCAACGTAAATATCATCCAAATAGTTCAGAATATTGTATTAAGGAACATCGTTGATGAAAATTGAAGCAACTCAGCTTCTAAGCAACACGAATCTAGTACGCATACTTGCTGATTAGTCCAGGAGAGAGAACTAGATTATAATTACATAACATAAATAAAAAAAATGTAATTGATTAAAATCTTCTCTAACTTTCCAAAATAAGGCTTAGCTCAATCATGCATCGACACCGGACAATCATTTTACCGTAGCAAAATCTCTTCAACACTTCATGATTTTTTCTCTTCTATCAGAAAATTCAGACATTGTTGGTATGTCTACTATATCCTTGACGCAAAACTCGACGCGGAACTTTAATACATCATATTCATGATAATTTTCGATATGTTACTTGGGGTGGGGTATAAATAAAGTAGATTGCGTTATTTCTGACAATAATCGAATTAATCGATTATTTAAAATGTTTTCTCCTACTAATGAACTACCGATTTGCATTAATTCTAAGTATTCAACAGGTAAACGATTGTTTTTACTTTTCGTTTTGGTTCATTTCCTGAAATCAATTAGAAATAATTGGATATGCAATTTCAAAAAGGGCACATGCACATCTAATATATTTTGAAAACACCATTTTTTTCACGTAAATGTGATGGATATATTTCCCCACACCTATTTTGTTTGAAATAGTCACATCTCCTTCACTAATACTGCTACCAGTGTCGATGTGTCTAACAATAATTTTGAAAAGTCGCAACTCTTGGAGATGTGTCCTTTTCGAATTTAATGCATTTTATTAATCGGCGACGGCGATATATCTGTGAATCTTGATGACGTGAATTTGATATATGTACATATGTAATACAAGTTTCGTAAAGTTTATACGTTGTTTTTTTAATTAGATTTACTTACTAACATATAAAAAAATATATAGAATAAAGATTAACATCTTTATTCTAGGTATATTTAGTTTTAATTTTTTTAAGTATGTACCAAGTAGTGTACATATTTGTGTTTTTTTTTTAGTTCACAATTTTTACAGGAATTCACTAATAATTCATCCAATGTTGGAACGGTTTGTCAAACAAAACTAATTTGACAAATGAAACTCATATCCCGTTATTCATACAATGGGAACTCTTTGACAAATTGCGGCTTATTTACAAGAAATTTTAATGTTGAATTACTTGTTATACGGAAAATTTCAAACCAATAATCTTGAGGCGCGATTCAGACAGTATCGACAACAGAGCTGCTGCTTTTATAATGTTACAGTGAAACAACTCCTTCAATCGCAAAAAAAACAACGAGCGAGTTCACCCTCAACTCGCAAAAGATTTATGTGAAAACTTTTATGTATAAATATCTATTGAATCATTTCAAGCCATTTCGATGAGACCGAGAAACCTCTGCATAAAGACGGCTGATGTTCGCTCAGTGTATAAGCTAAGTTACATTTTTGGTTCAAAAAGTCAATAAGTTATTCGATTTTGAATTTGGAGGACGAACCTTACTGACATTAATTTAGGATGAGCAAAGTACAGTTCTGTTAAGTTAATCACCTAAACCTGACATCTACGCTTTAAAATATATCATTACTCATACACTGCAATCTTGTTCAAGAGTCCATAATAGTGAATGGTCACGGCAAACCCGCTGAACAAAGCAAATACGCATCGTTTTGTCATTGATCAATTTAAAATATATTAACTAATGCGGCTCTATTAGGGCGAAAATGTTGACCGTAAATTCATAGCAATTATAAAGGCGGTAGGGCAAAACACTAATAACAAAGCGTACAGATTAAACAATTTTAAAATTATTATTTTATTATGCGAACAATGTACGTATAAATGTAGTTTTCACAGCTCGCTATTTCCATTTAATTTTTTTGCCCCGCATGCAAAACGGAAAACCGGCATTTAAAACCGTCAAACTCAATTTTTGGCTAAGTTGCTTCACTTTGCAATATGAAAATTATTAACAAAGAGTTCTAATCTATAAGTTCCACCTTATTCTAAGAAAATTTTATTAGAAAGAGAAGTTTAGTTGTCTGTATTAAATCAATAAGATTCTTTCGGCTTTTTATAGACACAATATATTAATAATAATGGCATTCACAACATTTTCGACTTGTCAATCAGAAAAATGAAGAGGCCAGTCATTTATAATATATCTACCAAAAAAAGTAGAAATATCAAAATCCCCCCCGTACTTTAACCCCAGAGTTAATACAAAATGTATTTTGACTCTAAAAAAGAAAACCTTTCCTTGCGTTTTCGTGGGTAGTTTGGTTTCGTACTGATAATTTCAAAACAAAAAGTTCGATCTACTCATCAGGTAGCTACGACAAAACTACAAAAATACAATTCCAACTCCATACTTTAAGTATGAAGCAAGAGTGTAGTTGACTTAGCGAATTATAAATAAATTCACCAAATCAAAAAACACAAGGAAAAGTACAGACAACTAAACTTCTCTTTCTATTATTCGTGTTGGCATAAAACACACAGTACCCTGATTCCCTAAAACTCACGTTAAATTATAAAGTGTTAAAGTGTTAAGTTTAACATAACAACAGTTTAACACATAAATTTATCGTACTACTCTTAATTCGGATTCTCTAAAAAATTTAAAACGAAAGATAAAGTTACTCTCAGCAAACATAGAATTTATTCAGCGAATGTCAAATTTGTGATTTTTGCAAAATACAATAGAAACTGTGTGCGTTGTTTGAACATCGTTGTGCGAATACATAAAATACAATAAAATGATTCGGCTTATGATAGAAGAAGCCGAGGAGAATTTTAGAGTGCATCATGTTAGTGTGCATTCACAGTATTGTTTTCGAGCTGCGTTTCGATGTTGTTTTCAGATTTTAGTTTTTGTTGTTGCTTTTCTTCACAATATTAGCAAAGAAATGCTCCATTTCCATATAAAAAACTTATCGTTTGGATGGAAAAAATCCAAGTTTTCTACCAAAAATGTAGTGTCTCTAGCGGTGAAGACGACTTCGAATCCAAGCAAAATATGTCAACCATAGTAATTTTTTGTTGTTTTCGTAAAAAAAAATTCAAATTTATCGACACATCGATATTTAAAATTTTACATTTTTATTTTAATATTTTTTTTTAGTAAAATTATTCTCAAACTGATTGTGGATTGTATTAATGCATGTTTTAATTTTTATTTTATTATATTTACGCAAAATCTTTATGTATTAATCAAAAGTAGAAAGGAAAACAAACGATCAGTTGTCAAAAATAAAAATAAAATAATTTTTGTTGTTGTATCACGATAAGCCCAAATCAACATCGAAACGCAGGGCGAAAACAATACTGTGAATGCAACCTTAGAATTACTGGATAGAGGTTACGAGATAAACAAAACCCATTTAATTTGCCGTCATATCGAATAATATACTCAATTCGAGTGTTCTTTAGTTCATAAATATTTAAGTCAAAATAACCGAATTTGCATTAGTTCTTATGGGAAATTAAAAGACGTAATATTTCCACCCGTATTACGGGCTTTTCCTTCTAGTATATTAATAACTATAAATAAAATAGATTTATTTTTGTATAATTTGACTAAAGTAGGTTTATCACTGTACCCTGATTCCGTAAGCATTATGTTAATGCGTTAACGAGTAAACGATAAGTTTGCATGCTGTTTTTGTTTTTTCGTATTCTTTAATTATTTGTGATGGTAAACTGTTAACTATAATGTTAAATAAACGTCAAAATTTAACACAAAAATTTTACTGTGGATAAGTGCAGTGATAAACCTACTTTAGTCAATTTATACAAAAATAAATCTATTTTATTTATAATTATTAATATATTATTCCATAAATAAGGAATCTAAGTAAGTAATAACATTAAAATTAATTATTAAACAATTGCCATTAGATTTGTTGAATATAATTTTAGAAACAAACAAACTGGAGGAAAACGAGGAAGCTGGGACAAAAGTCTATTTTAATTTCTTTTATGGAAGAAAATATATTGTAGATTTAGCTCATGAAAGGTAAGATTTAGTATTAGTGATATTAAATACGAGTTGTTTTATAAGTTTGCAATAATTATTATAGATTTGAAGGTGATCATGGCGCAAGTCAGAACCAGTAAAAATTGGTGGAGCTCAGCAACCAACTGAATTCAATTGGTGATTCCAGTAAAACCACTGAGAAGTGGAAACAATATTGGCGAGATTTGAAGTATGTATGTTTTAATTACAAATATATTTCAATATACTATTTATACTTATTAATTGTTTTATAACATTGCAGCCGCGTTACTAAAGGAAAGGCGGCGGATCTAGGACGTTGATTCCAAATGAATCAAAGCTGGAAGGTATTATGGCCATTGAAAAAGAAAAACTGAACCTAGAAAAAGACAAGTTTGAATTTACAAAAAAAAAATAGAATTAGAAAAGGTTGAATTGGAGAAGAGGAAGGTCGTAGCTTTGGAAGGAATAGAAAGAATGTTGGTGCAGTTGGTATAGCACAGAAAAATTAATAAGTATACTCGCAGAGTATACCGAATGAACTGAAATGAAACACATGAATTGTGATAATTTCTTTTTATAATTTTAATTTTGAAAATAAAATGAATTTAGTTTCATTTATTTATATTTATGAAAAATATTCAGATATAATTCGATTTCGAGTCCGGACACCTCCCTCCAAAAAAGGTATATTGGCATCGGTTGGTTGTATCTCGTCCAAGACATCGCCATCATCTTCGTCTTCAAAGATGGAATCATTTATAAGAACATTAGCTGCTATCATTATGTTGTGGAGAACCGCACAAGCATTAATAATTGTCCCATTCTTTTGTGACGTATACCGTAGGATTTTGTCCTTTCCCAATATTCTAAACCTTCCTTTTAGAACGCCATTGCATAAATCTATGTTACAATTAAAAATTACCATTAGCAACAACATTTAAGAATGACAGAACTTGTAAGTGACGTGGAATTGATGTACTTCGGCCTGCTACTCGTAAAGATGGTTGTAATTCGACAATTAAATGTTGAACCACATGTTTTGGTAGTTGATAAAAACTAATAAACATCCATGACGGCAAATTAAATGGGTTTTGTTTATCAAGTAACCTCAATCGAGTAATTCTAACATGACGCCCTCTAAAATTTTCCTCGGCTTCTTCTATCATAAGCCGAATCATTTTATTGTATTTTATGTATTCGTGCAACGATGTTCAAACAACGCACACAGTTTCTATATTGTATTTTGCAAAAATCACAAATTTGACATTCGCTGAATAAATTCTATGTTTGCTGAGAGTAACATCTTTCGTTTTAAATTTTTTAGAGAATCCGAATTAAGAGTGGTAAGATAAATTTATGTGTTAAACTATTGTTATGTTAAACTTAACACTTTAACACTTTATAATTTAACGTGATTTTTAGGGAATCAGGGTACTGCACTTATCCACAGTAAAATTGTTGTGTTAAATTTTTACGTTTATTTAACATTATAGTTAACAGTTTACCATCACAAATAATTAAAGAATACGAAAAAACAAAAACGGCACGCAAACTTATCGTTTACTCGTTAACACATTAACATAATGCTTACGGAATCAGGGTACTGAAATGAAAAGTTTTCCTTGTGTTTTTTGATTTGGTGAATTTATTTATAATTCGCTAAGTCAACTACACTCTTGCTTCATACTTAAAGTATGGAGTTGGAATTGTATTTTTGTAGTTTGGTCGTAGCTACCTGATGAGTAGATGGAACTTTTTGTTTTGAGATTATCAGTACGAAACCAAACTACCCACGAAAACGCAAGGAAAGGTTTTCTTTTTTAGAGTCAAAATACATTTTGTATTAACTCTGGGGTTAAAGTACGGGGGGGATTTTGATATTTCTACTTTTTTTGGTAGATATATTATAAATGACTGGCCTCTTCATTTTTCTGATTGACAAGTCGAAAATGTTGTGAATGCCATTATTATTAATATATTGTGTCTATAAAAAGCCGAAAGAATCTTATTGATTTAATACAGACAACTAAACTTCTCTTTCTATTATTCGTGTTGGCATAAAACACACAGAAATGAAAAGTTTTCCTTGTGTTTTTTGATTTGGTGAATTTATTTATAATTCGCTAAGTCAACTACACTCTTGCTTCATACTTAAAGTATGGAGTTGGAATTGTATTTTTGTAGTTTGGTCGTAGCTACCTGATGAGTAGATGGAACTTTTTGTTTTGAGATTATCAGTACGAAACCAAACTACCCACGAAAACGCAAGGAAAGGTTTTCTTTTTTAGAGTCAAAATACATTTTGTATTAACTCTGGGGTTAAAGTACGGGGGGGATTTTGATATTTCTACTTTTTTTGGTAGATATATTATAAATGACTGGCCTCTTCATTTTTCTGATTGACAAGTCGAAAATGTTGGGAATGCCATTATTATTAATATATTGTGTCTATAAAAAGCCGAAAGAATCTTATTGATTTAATACAGACAACTAAACTTCTCTTTCTATTATTCGTGTTGGCATAAAACACACAGAAATGAAAAGTTTTCCTTGTGTTTTTTGATTTGGTGAATTTATTTATAATTGGGACAATTTAAACGGGCATACAAGAAAAAATTTTTGGCGACAAACATTAGCATCAAAAATAATAAATTGGCATCACAAATAATATTTTGGCACCACATATGAAAAAACAAACAAATATTTTTGAAGGACATTATTAAATACTGTGGCGACAAACATTGACATCAAAATTAATAAATTGGCAACAAATATAATATTTTGGAACAGAAAAAAATAATTTTTAGAGTAAAAAAAAAAAAAAAAAAATCGAGACAAAAAATTAAATTTAATCGATACAAATTATTGAATATTTGATGGGGGATCGATATAAAATATTGCAGTGTCATTAATAGATTCTATATAATCCGCTCCTACGTGCGGCACGAAGTGCGACATGTTTGCCTATCCTGGCTCCTACGTCCCTCGAAGTTTAAATCTAAGGCCCCTCGGAGGGCTAAGCGGGGGGGAGCGAAGCGACCTCCCGCGTGCCCGTGAGAGTTACCGAAGCCGTTAGCCTCTACAATTCTAAGTTAAATAGGGATCTCCATTTTCCAGAATATTTTAAAACTAATTTAATTTTTTTAATTTTTAATTTATTTATTTATAACTTTGTTGCCAGTTAATTATTTTTGTCGCCCAAAATGTTTATTTCGATGCCAAAAAATAATTTTTGTGTACCCTTCCAATAGTGCCAAAAAATTATAAATGTTGCCAAATTATTATTATGATGCCAAGAAATTTTTGTTTGTTGCTCATTAATTTGTGCCGTTTTATTATTTTTTTGTATCTCAAATATTAATTTTTTGTGTGCCGGTTTATTGCCAGCCTTTATAATTCACTAAGTCAACTACACTCTTGCTTCATACTTAAAGTATGGAGTTGGAATTGTATTTTTGTAGTTTGGTCGTAGCTACCTGATGAGTAGATCGAACTTTTTGTTTTGAGATTATCAGTACGAAACCAAACTACCCACGAAAACGCAAGGAAAGGTTTTCTTTTTTAGAGTCAAAATACATTTTGTATTAACTCTGGGGTTAAAGTACGGGGGGGATTTTGATATTTCTACTTTTTTTGGTAGATATATTATAAATGACTGGCCTCTTCATTTTTCTGATTGACAAGTCGAAAATGTTGTGAATGCCATTATTATTAATATATTGTGTCTATAAAAAGCCGAAAGAATCTTATTAAAATTTTATTAAAATTAATTTAATTTCATTCAAAATCCCCAATTTTATGTTTTGCCGGCCGTCAAGCAAAAATCGTCAAAATATAAAATTGGAGTTTTTGAATGAAATTAAATCAATTTTAATAAAATTTTTTACGAATAATGTCGAACTTTAGATTCGAACTATTTTTTAATAATTTTCATATTGAAAAACAAACAATTTTGTCAATTATTTGATTTGACGGTTTGAAATGCCGGTTTGCCGTTGGTGCATTACACTACACAAGCATAATTTGTGGTCCTTTTGCTTGTAATTTTCATTTTCAAAAGCACTTGCTGCTGCGGATATATAGAAAATATTTTTACAACAAAATAAATTAAAGTAGGCGAATTTTTTTAAATTTTTTTTTTGTTTTCGGCTCACGATGTTTTTAAAATGCCGGATGATGTTGTATATTGCATGTGTATGCGTAGATTTTGCGTTGATTTTACATTTTATTTATTTATTGTTCTTGTCGATATATGTATACACAATACACATACATGAAATATTTTTTGTTCGGCTTTTTTGTTTCCGTAACCCGAGTTCTATACAATTTTTTACTTACTCCTGCCGCTAAAGATGTTTTCACATAAAAAAAAACTAAAACTAGCAAATCTATTAAAACTAACGAATTTATCTAATTTTAACGATCACTCAATTATGTGCAAACAACAAACAACACTTTATATACAGCGAAAATATGAATTTATAATTTTAATTCTAATGAAACTAAATTTAAATTTAAGTGTTACATCAAAAAATTATAAATACAACAAAATACATACATTAATACAATCCACAACACATTTTTACCTAATTATTATAATTTATTTTAACAAAAATTTATTTTATATTTGTCACTATTTTCTTATTTTTACGTGCAGCTACCACTAAATCCGAGGCGAGACTGATAATTAAAATTGAAAAATTTCTTTATTTTATTATATGTTCGTCGTCGTGTCTGTTGTATTGTTGTTCGTTTGTGGTGTATTGTGTTTTTGTTCGTTTTTGGACAAGCCGGTCAGCGGTTGGTTATTTCGATGTCATGTGACATGTATTGGACAGGTGGCGTGGCACGCAATGTGCGGCGAACATGTGTTTGTGCCGGAAGAATTGTAGTAATGCATTGGGTGAACCGCTACAGGACTCCACCGCTTGTGATTTCCCCTTCCTGCGAAACATGGTTGGTTTCGGTATGTCTGTATGTTTCAGATGTGCTGAATGGAGGTGGCGATAGCTCAATTGAAATGACCCATCCGCTTTCTGAAGTCTCGAGTCAGCTTTAGGGTCTGCCAAGAGGTGTTGGCAGTGGCCGCTTTGAGGCCAGTCTCTGAATCGACTGTGGCCGGTTGAGGGTGGGACAGTCGAAGTGAGTCTCGACTGTGTCCCAGTGGCATGGAAAGTTAAACGGCGGCAGTCGAAGTGAGTCTCGCCGGTGGCCGTATAAAATGCGGTGGGGAGTGCGGCTCGGAGTGGCTGGGTGGTCGCTTTGCCGTGCGGCATTCTATGGAGCCATTTTTAATGAAACAAAATAATAAAGTGTAAAGTAATACAAAAATGGTGAAAAATTTACATGTTTCAAAAAAAAAATTAATTAATAAAATAAATAAATTGTTGCTGCTATCGATGTTGTTGTTGGTGTTGGGGCATCATCAGATGCTGAATGACGGTAGCGAAGATGATGTCGTTTCTGCCACTGTCAGCTGGTATGATGACGGCGATGGTGGTGATGATGTTGGTACCGCTGCTGTTGGTCTCGTTGTCCGCTAATGTTGCTTGGGCTGCTGGTAATGGTGGTCCCGTTGATGATAGCGATGACGGATGACGCTAGTGAAAGCGGCGACAACGGTTTTATTACTACGGCGGCCTGTATGATGACGATGGTGATGATGTTGTTATTGCTGCTGCTGCTGTCGGTCGTGATTCCCGTGATGGCCGAAGGTATGTAGGGCATCGTACATCATTTTGTATGAATGACGATGTCTGAATTTGATTTCATTCGCTATAATTTTAAATATTGCCTGATAAATTTATCACGGTGGATTACATTTTTCCATATTTATTTTTTTTTCATTTCACTAACTTCACAAAAATAATTAACTAAATAAATCTAAAATTAAATTAAATTAATCACTATTAATCAAAATTAATTAAATTTTCGAAGAGACCGACAAAACCACGTCTATCCTCTTCGAGTGTCAATCGCCCAAGCACTCAGCCTACTATGTATTTTAAATAATTTTAATTTAATTTTATATTTATAAGAACACGAGTTATCACATAAAACAAACAAATAAATATCGGCATAAAATCAGTCATAGACATTATGACATTTACATAGTTATATAAATATAATTATAGTTTTTTACAAAGGAAATACTGTTATATTTAGCTTCAAGAAGCTAAATATAACAGTATTTCCTTTGTAAAAAAATATAATTATATTTATATAATTATATAAATGTGATAATGTAATACCCGCTGTTTCGACGGTAGTGGACTGTATTAATTTTAGATTAATTCGAAGAACTTTTTGATTCGATGGTAATAATAAAAACGATGATTTATTTTTTATTATAAAAAAGAAAAACACGACTTGTTCGGGCAACTTATAAAACGGAAGTAGTTTACATCTTTTGTATTTTCAGTATTGTTAGTACATTATTCTTAGTTATTATTCTTTCCACTGTGAACATAGCAACGATTAATGTTTAGTAAAAATCAAATTATTTAGTACAAATTCTAGTCGTTGCTATAATTTTATGTTATTTCATAATTTATATTTAACTAATAGTTTTATACTAAATTGTCTTTTAGTATTTATATTTTGAGGTAACATTTATAATAATTTAGGAGTAATTTAAACATACTCCCCGCCTTGAAGTATCAAATAAATTAGTTTAATAGATTATTATTTTAAGTATGTTGCTTTATAATAACGTGTATAATTTGATACTTCAAGCAAAGAAGAAAAAAAAAAAAACTAACATTTCAATTTAAAATATCTAATAACGACGGATCGTGTCAGCCTTCATGAATCAACACCAATACCGGCGATCATTTGCAAATCAAAAATTAAAATAACAAATAGTTCAAAATAAAATAATAAACTAGAATCATGTTAAGTTCACGATTGATCATTAAATAAAATTATTACTCAGCGCGTTGTTCGACGGGTAATGGACAAATTCGAGTTATGGCTCGTTTAAATGTAGCGTTTTGGGTTTGGACAGTAGCAACTCTCACATAATTATCATTGCCTCTATGGAGTTCGATGATTCTGGCCATTGGCCATTTTAGAGGAGGAACGTTATCTTCCTGCAGAATGACTGTCTTGTCCCAATCTTGATATTTGGATTTGGTTGAGTCCATTTTTTCCTTTGTTCTAATTGAGAGAGATATTCTACTGACCATCTTTTCCAGAATGTCTGAAAATTGACTTCTATACGTTGATACAGGCTTAATCGGTTAAAATTGAGGTGTGATAGCGATGGGTCTGGAATAGTAGTTATGGGTTGACCTATTAGAAAATGTCCTGGAGTAAGACATTCATAGTCATTTGGGTTGTCCGACATATACCCAATCGGACGAGAATTTAAACAAGCTTCCACCTGAATGTCGAGTGTGGAAAGTAATTCCAAAGTGTACGATGCATTACCTAAAATTCTACTTAAGTGATATTTCGGACTTTTTACAGCAGCCTCCCATAATCCACCGAAGTGAGGCGATCGCGGCGGAATTGTATGCCATTGAATATCATGGTTAATACAATATTTCAAAATCTCATTTTGATGGAATTCGGAAAGAAATAATTTGCGGAGATCCTGTAATGCGGCCTTTGCTTCTATAAAATTTGTTGCGTTATCAGAATATATATTGTTACAGAGTCCTCGACGAGAAACGAATCTTCGAAGAGCTGCCAAGAAAGCATTAGTCAACAAATCTGATACAATCTCAATGTGGATTGCTTTAGAAGCAAAACAAATGAAGGTTGTCACATAGGTTGTTATCTTTGTTTTTGAACGTATTGTTGTTGAAGTCAAAAATGGGCCACAGAAATCAACTCCTATATACTGAAATGGTCGAGATGGATTGACTCTATGTTCAGGCAATTGGCCCATTAGCTGATTTATATTGCGAGGACATGCGAGGAGTGCGGGTACATCTGATGCATTGTGCCACAATTTGCCGACAAAGATTTCTTCCACCGATAATCCAAAATCGCTGACGAAGACTGTACAAAAGGGATTGAGGCCCAGCGTGAAGGAGACGATGATGTTCATTTTGAACTAGTAATTTTGTAAACCTATGTGAACCAGGCAATATAAACTCATGTTTATGATCATACGTGATGTCAGCATTACCTAGTCTTCCGCCGACGCGAATTAAACCCCTTTGATCGATGAATGGGCTTAATGATCGTAGATTACTATGTTTCGAGACAATTTTGTTTTTAAGAATGTGACGGATATCATCGGAATATTCATTATTTTGGATATATTTAATTATTGCTGTGAGAGCGTTATCTAGTTCGATGGCAGACAATTGACGAATTGTTTTCCTTAACTCGGTGTTAGGTAAACGACGTAATGATTTAATTGTTTCAGATTGAAATTTGTGCAACGCACATCAGCGTCTCAAACAATCTAATGTCCAGTTGCACAAAACAAAAGCCAACACTCAGTTAACTAATATTTTCTCTTTTTCTTCTGTTATGAAAATGCGACTTGTTTCATAATATGAATTCAACGCCAGTTAATTTTGTTTTATTTTTACGTAGAAATATTTATCATTCAGTTAAATATTTAGTAAAACGAAATCTGGTAGTCAAATATTTAATTCTCCAGTTACAATGTTCAAGTAAAAAAGAAAAATAATCAGCTTGCATTGATTTTGTATTATGAAACAAATCGTATTTTCATATATGAAGAAAAAGATGAAGTATTTCTTAACTGGCTGTTGCCTCTTTATTTGTGCAACTGGGCATAAGTATCAAAGAACATAGCTAACAGAACGTATAATCGATTTGTAATTAGAACACCGTTCGAAAATTGATATAGATGTCTGAACTTTAGCCGATTTTACCTTCATTTTTTCTTTCCGGAGCTCCAATTGATCAGACCAAGATTTTAAATTTGGTTGTGTAGGTATAATTAATTCTGGATGATTTAAAAATGTTGGACCTGTCCACCAGGTCTGAGATTTAATAAATTCAGAAGGCATTAATCCTCTTGCTGCCATATCCGACGGCTTTTCCGCAGATGGTACGTAGTACCAATTGTCTTGCTCAGATAATTCTTGGATCTGAGATATACGGTTTGCGACGTATGTTGTGTAACGCGATAGAACGGATTTAATACGGTGCAGAGTAATTTGAGAATCTGTCCACAAAAATATAGCTGATAGATTTAAATCAAGAGCTTTAATAATTTTATGTGTTAATTGTGAGAGCAACAGAGAACCACGTAACTCCAATCGCGGAATTGTTTGTGGTTTTATGGGAGCTACTCGACTTTTTGAAGAAACAAATCTTACTAAGCAATTACCTTCGCTATCAATGGTTCTAATGTATATGACACATCCAAAACCTTTTTCGGAGGCATCCCCGAAACCATGGAGTTTAATCAATTTTGTTGATGAAGCTACGATACATCTGGGAATTATTATTCTTTTAATGGAAATGAGTTGTCATTTAAACTCATTCCAATAATTACGAGGATCATTTGGAAGCGGTTCTTCCCATTGATAATTTGACGACCATAAATTTTGCATAAAAGATTTCGTACGGAAAACGATCGGTGCGCATAATCCTAAAGGATCGAACAATTGCGCGATTTCTGATAGAACTGATCTTTTAGTGCTTGATTCAGAAATTGAATATTGTTGGAACGAAAAATTGAATAAATCATTGGCCGAATCCTAATTCATTCCAAGAATGAGAATGGATTTAGAATTTGCACTATCCTTATTGATTGAAATATTGGGATTATTCGACTGAATTTTTCGTAATTCAAAATTTCCACGGTTTAATCAATTAACAAGATCATCTTTTAGACGAACTGCATCGTCTACGGTATCAGATCCAGTAAGAACGTCATCGACGTAAAAATCTTCCTTGAGAATTTTTGATGCGATGGGAAATTCACTTTCCTCATCCTTGGCCAATTGAAAAAGCGTCCTTATTGCGAGGTATGGAGCGCTAGCAGTACCGTAAGTCACTGTTAGAAGTTTATAACATTTAATTAATTTTTCCGGGGAATCACGCCACCATATTCTTTGCAGATCTTGGTGATCAGAATTTATAAGTACCTGTCGATACATTTTAGCGATATCACCAGTTATCGCGATCTGATGATCAGACAATCATTAAGTGAGAGTCCAGATGAATCTTTGATGATGCGTTAAAAACAACTCTTACTTTCGTTGTTGAACTCGATTCTCGTAATACCGAATGATGAGGTAAATAAAATGACTTGTTATGTGGTGACTTTATGATCTCGGGTTTGATTACTTCTTCCATATGACCTAGATCGAGGTATTCGGTCAGAAATGCATTGTATTGAAGACGAAGTTCCGGATTTCAAATCAGACGATTTTCAATATGTTTAAATTGACTTAAAGCATTAATCGAAGAGTCACCTAATTGACAAAGGTTGGATTTTATTGGAAGTGATACACTATACCGACCACTTTCGGTTCGAACGACTGATCCGGAATAAAGATTTTCACAGCATCTTTCCTCGATGGACAATTTTTGAGGATTTTCAACATTTTCTGTTTTCCAGAATTTTTCAATTTGTTGAGAAAGATCTTCAAAGGAACACAATGATGTTATTTTATTCGAAGCCTGTTCATTGCATTCCATTTTTCCGACGACGACGTATCCGAATACAGAATTTTGCAACGGAATCTCATGATTAATATTTATTTCATTTGATCTCATAATTTCGGTAAAATATTCTGCTCCAATTAATAGATCAACGGTACCAGGTTTGAAGAAATACGGATCAGCGAGTTCAATACCCTTTGGTATTTTGTTTATATCGATGGACACTAGGTATGATGGTATAAGTTCTGAAATGTTAGGTTTGACGTAACAATCTAGATTAATTTCAAAATTGGATGTTCGTGATTCAAGGTGAATGTTTACCTTTTTGGTTAATGTAGAAACTATGCCGTTAATTCCGGAAATATCCACATGAGTTGGTTCTGTCTTTAATTTGAAGAGTTGACAGTCAAGCATTGCTCGACATTTCATGCGATCTCCAACAGAATTTCTCATCCAAACTATTGCAGTGGCTAGCAATACCTGAGATTTAGATGAAGCTTTATGTTGGACAGTTAATGAAGTATAATTATGCGAGTTTTTTATCGACTCATCAGAAACTTGCTTCGATGAGGACGGTTTATCTAATGAATTTTGTTTTCCGGATTAAAAAATTAAATTTCCTGAACTTTGTGTTGAATTTACTGATAAATTATATTTATTTGAACGACCGAAATGAAGTAACGAATGATGTTTTAAAGGACACAAAGAACATGAAGGTTTTTGACATTCCAATGTACGATGATTTGCGATCAGACAATTTGTGCATAAACCATGTTATTTTATAAAATTATAACGTTCTTGCGGACTTACTTTGTGATCTTTGAATTTTATACAATCACCAAGAGAATGATTGCCGTTGCAGTAAATGCAACTTAAATTTTGTGCGACCATCACCTTGGATGATTTGAAGCGATCGGTCGATTACGTAGATCTATTGTATTTATTGTTGGGTTTTGCTTCCAACACTTTACAACGATGCTGTAAAATTGAAAGAAACTCCTCAAATGTCATGAGGTTGGTAAGTGAAGATTTATTGATAATTTCGATGCGAGACGCTTCATCAAGATGATCATTCAAATGATGAACGAGAAATAGATCCCATCTATCAACTGGAACCTTCAACGATTTAAGTGGGTAATAATGCTTAACTGCTACATCAATAAATGATTGTAGGGACGACGCTGAATTTTCGACTGGTTTTTTGATTTCGTAAAGGCGTTTTACATGCGTTTTCTGGATTAAAATTTCATTATTGTAACGATCCGATAATTTCTTCCAAACAATCGGAGAATTTTCGCTGGAAAGCGAAAATGACTGAATTAATTTATATGCCTTGCCGTCCCGAATACAAGAAATTAGATAATGGAATTTTGCCACGTTACTAAGATTTAAATTTGAATCAATCAGATCAATATATATACTACGAAAATCAAGCCAACTCAATTCCGAACCGTCGAATTTAGAAAGCTCATTTTCTGGTAATTTGAGTGATACCGAAGTATGAAAATTATCTGTAGATTTGAGTTCGTTATTAATTGTGAAATTTGTTTTATTTTGTAAATCACGAACTCTATTTAATATTCCGGCCTCAACACAACCGAAATCATCCTCGAAAATACGTTACTCGAGATTTGTGACCTGATCTAACCCGTTTTAAACGTTGAATAGTTTCTTCTTTGATTCCATAACGGTATTTTCCCTTTCGTTATCAGACATTTAGTTTGAAATTTACAATGACAATATTTAAAATTAATCAAACGTTTAACGAACCAAATCCTTTACGCGAGACACTATTCTGTGCCCCGACGAATTGCTGTGCTATCTGATATGATATTCTACAAATAGTCGTCTCCATATCAAAAAATTCATTACCTGATATGCTTTCAGGAACTTCCTCTAGGATTTCTTAAAACAAATAGAGATGAAATAAAATCTAATTTGACTTACAACATAATCAATCTAGCGTAACAAATTCTTGGAAATATTTCGTTGTCTCAGTTTATTGTATCTAGCCTGAATCTTTTTCTCACACTTTTTTACAACGCAAGATGATTATGGTAGTTTTTTGTTGGAAATGCTTAGTCTAAAATGTAGCCTTTTGCCGTTTTGACCTCAAAATAGGCACGAGTATTTGTTCCTTCAACAAATATCGCGGCTACAAATCGAAAAATATTTAGGGAAAGATTTTACTATTTTTGGTCCAATTTTCCTTTTAAGAAGCCTCATTAAAAAAAACAATTATGAGGAATTCGGTGCATCGAAATTCCCGGCTTCCTATAAGTACTGCATAGTGGAACACCACAACTACAATGTTGACCTCGGGAACGTATTTTACGTTTAGCAGATAAATCTAAAAAAATTGTTTACATAACATGAAAAACAATAAATATTATAAGAGTGCCGTAACACTTTTACTCTTTTTTTTCAAATATTTTCACTGGTTTTTACAATTTAAAAAATTTAATAAACAATAACTTTTAAAATACGCGTCTTGGAATTTAGAATACGTTTTGATATTAATTAAAAAATTTGTATCAAAACTGAGTTTCACGAAAAATCCGGTAGACGTCAGGGTCAGGTTACATATCGTCAATAACAATTTATTACTTTTTTATTAAAGAAGTACGTATGGTATTATGTGTTTTGCAAAACTTCATAATTCATTTGGGTGAATTCGTTGTAGTTCACAACTCCTGAAAAATATAGAAGAATTATCGATATACCGAAATATTGATACTAATGCAAATAACATGGATCTGATATCAGAAGGAATGAATAATCACCAACTGAGTAATATATTAGATTATGTACCTACCCACCTCTCAGCAACAAGGAATATTACTTTTAAATTTCTAACATTTTGAATGGTTTTAATTTAATATGTATGTCTCGATGGAATGAGATGATAAGTTGCTATAAAATTCAGATTACATACTACAATATTAGTAAATAACTACACCATTTTCCTTTTATATTATAAATAATCCAATTTCCCTAAAAATCTCATAAAAACCGTAAACTGCTACCCCATTACACCGCCACCCCCCATTTTAATTTTAATAATGTTTACCTACTACAATTTTCGTGTCAAATTAAACCAGATTTACCAACTTGTATTATACATACACTCGTATTCTCCACTCGAAACCTGTGTATACACAATATAACAAAAAGGTAGAATGCCTGATAAAAGAATAATGTTGATGTAATGCAAGTTTTTTTTGTTAGCATCTTGTAATTTTTATTTACCCACCAAAAAAAAAAAAAAAAAAAAAATAAATAAAAACCATAAACATAAAATGAAACCACGAAAACTAGCAAAAAAAAAAGTTGTGCTATTAAGAAATGAGTGGGCGCGAATAAGGAGAGGACGTAAATTTAAACGAGTGGTTTGGGTTGTGCTGGAAAAAAATAACAATAAATTGTAATGTTTTGGATTTTTGTGTTGTTGTTGTTTGTGTAGTTGTTGTGCATGAAAAATTTATGAAGATAAACATTTGAAAAATGATAATCTGTTTTAAACTTTTTTTTTTTTTGACTCTCGTGCTGTTCTCGTTTGGAAAATCGTTAGACATTTTATTTTTAAATAAGTGGAATGCTTAATGATGACCAGATTTGTTTTGCAGAATTTTTTGTTGCTTCTGTTTTACAATGTAATTAAATTATGTAATCCGATTTTTATTTGTATTTGTGTTCTTGAAAATGGAATTAGTTTTATTTACATAAAATATTCATTAGTAAAAAAATGTATTGGATTTTTCCTTTTGTGAAGGAGTCATATTCTCCAATTGTAAATTAACACAATATTTACATATTATTTATGTATTAGTTAGCATTTTGTGTTATGTACACTGCAGGAAAAGTGATGAAGGTCTGTCAATGTTAAATTTTTAATCAATAAATAATTTTGATTTGAAGCTATGTTCTCTACATTTATGTTGAAAATTTTTTTTTCGTACAAATCAGATTAACCAATGAGTATACGTTTGTTTGACAAAATACGCTTTTATTATATTATAAATAAACAAACAATCTAAAAAAGCTCATAAAACAACAACCAGTATATGAATAATAAGTAAGTACATAGTTGGTATGGCATAGGAAATTACTTATGCTCTTATTTATACGGAAACATACCGACATGCAAACATATAAATTTGTAATAAGAAAATGAAAAACATCATCAGCATAATCAAAGATCAAGATGAAGATTTTTTTTTTCTCTAAAGCTAAACGAACTATATGGGTGAACAAAGCAGAAGTAAACGGATATGTACGACAGAGAAACGAGTTGCATTTTTATGTACATACATATTTTTGTTTGTGCTTTCAACGTTTTTTTATGGCTTTTGGTATGTAGCATTTTCAATGAGGATTTTTTTTTGTCGGTAATAAATTGAAGTTTTTTTGGTTATGAAATCTAATGAATTTTTCTGTTGAATTATTTATAAAAGTGTTTTGTTTTATTATGATGAAATGCAATGAATTATTTATGGTTTCTCTATTATATGACACTTAATCAATAGCTTACATAAATGTATTATTTTAGCAGGAAGTGCTATGTAATGAATAACTAGAATGGTTTACTATACATACTTAAATTACATTTGTTTGTGACCACTAGGGAAACAATCACTATGTTAATTTGAACATCATTTGCACTGTGCGCTAAGGAACCTTATATTTTGTTTATGCTTCTCCAGGCTACACAAAATATAATTTTTTAAACGCTTGTGTATAATCTTCCACATGTGTTCAGACTTATGCCTGTAAACCTTAAAATGCGTTCACTTTATTTTGTGTTCACTTAATTTGTGTAGCTAAATCAATAAAAATCGAACATGCTTTACATGTAACCGGGTTGACTAAAATATCGTTACCTCCTAGAAAAAACAACTAGAATACTAACATTGAAAATTTCCAATTTCCAGCAGAAATCAAGTAAATCATTAAATATCTACGAGAACCACGAGGCAAAGCTGCATCGGTCAAGTTTAATTAAATAAATACTTAAAAACAAACTTCACTTTGACATAGGATATATGAAGATCGGTTTTATTCAGTTTTAATTTTTTATTTAAATCATTTCCTTTATATTACTATCCTACTGCATATAGAAGATGACTTGACTTTCAACTCGAAGAACTTTTGGAATTTCATTAAAATGTCCTTGACAAACAATTATTAACCGCTCCAGGATTCACGGTTTCGCGACCGTAAAAATTTGCTTTATAGATGTACACGAAACTTCAATAAGGTATCAGAATTATTTCCGATTTAAAAAAAAAATGGATAAAAAGTAGACAAGAAAAGAACACAACATACTTAATATAAATTTCACGGTTTTACGCCCGTAAAAACACGGTTTTATGCCCGTAAAAACACGGTTTTTACAGTACTTCAGGAAAGTGAAGTCTGCCAAAAAACAGTTCGGTCCTCCAGTCCCTCATCGTCATCAGTTATTTTTATGTTTTTTTATTTTATTTTTTTATTATTATCACCAACAGAACAGGCTAAATTCTTTTTTGATTACAAAATTGTATACAATTTTTATTCTGGCAAATTCTTTTTGTTCAGCCACATTGGAATGTTGGAATCAAAAGGCCAATACAGTTTATGAAGAAAATAAATAATGAATTACTTCTGTACTCTTTCAATTCGATCAATATAATTGTTGTGCGCTGGATGCCAAAAAATCGGCGCATATTCCAAATTAGACCGGGCGACAGAACAGTACAAGCTTTTAATGGATTGAGGATTACGAAAATCCTTAATGACACGACGAATGAATCCAAATAGACCGTTAGCCTTAGCCTCAATTAAATTAATATGGTCCCGGAAATTCAATTGATGATCTAAGACGATGATCACCAATATGATATGGATGAATAATAACATCCTTTTTCCTGAAAAAATCATAGTCTTACACTTGTCCAAATTTAAGGGTAATCTATTTAAACTCGACCATTTGTATAGCAGAGCAAGATAACTCTACATTTCTAAACACTGTTGAAAAGTATCTACAGTTTTAGTAATCCTCAAATCGTCCGCATATAACTCACATTCGCAATTTTGGAACAAAGAAACAACATCATTAATGAATATATTAGTACCACCGGCAATTTGAACCACCTGCTCACGATTTCGCAGATACGATTCAATCCACTTCAAAAATAATGTATTCACTCCCAATCTGTCCAATTTAGCAAGGATGAGCTCAAACTGCGTAGAGTCAAATGCCTTCGAAATATCCGTGAAAACCACATCAAGCTGAATTTTGGAGTCAAAGGCCCCAAATACTCGAGATGATAAACTTAACAGGTTTGTAGTGGTGGAACGGTTTATGATAAATTCATGCTGTTCGAGTGCTAATGATGATTTGACATTAAAATACAAGTAGTCAGAATATATAATGGGCTCAAGTAATTTTGGAATCGAAGACAATATTGATATGATATATTGATTTGATATATTGATTTAAAAATAGGAATAATAATTGACCTCTTTTATATCGAAGGAAATACACCACTCTTCAGGGATGCATTGAAAACTAGAGATAATGGTAGTGACAATGACCTATTAAGGTGCTTAAGAAGATTTGCAGGTACAGCATCAAATCCACATCCCAATTTTATTTTAGATATACCTTGGCTGACATCATTTTCTGAAATATAAGGTATTCCTATTAAATTATGCTGACACTCAATATGAGAATTCACCGAAACATTAACATCATCATTGTATTTTTTGTAGACTGACTGGAAAAATTCCGCAAATAATTCAATTATTTCCTCAGCATTACAAGCGATATTCAGAACATTTTCTTTTAGCATCAAATTCCCGGCGCAGTTTCCGGAAAGAACTAACATAAAACAAGTTGCCAACAGTAGCTTTCGCAAGTGTATGAGCCTTATTTTTTCTGTTCATTAAATGGACCAAATTTTTGTCAAACCACGGAGGATAATTATTCTTACGTTTACAGCTCCTATAGGCACTTGTTTGTCAAAAGCTTTAAACATAACCGAATACAAAGAATCAACTAGAGCACTAGCGTCATTCCATTTAGACTTAAAAATTACATCCCAGTCCACATTCTCGAAGAAATCCTGAAGTCCAGTAATATTAGCCTTATTGAAATTGAAGCTTAACTTCGGTGGTATAGTGTTGTTGAATTTACAAAAGAGTTTCTGGCAATTAAAGTTAATATCCAACCCACTATGGTGAAGTCTATCAGGAACAAATGGCTCCAATAATTTTGTAACCGATCCACAGTTAGGGTCATTCAGAAATACTAGGTCCAGAATTTTGTCATTTAGATTTGCAACTTTACAAATTTAATGCAAATTTTAAGACAACATAGTGTAGCGGTTCACCCAATCACCACTACACCACTTCAACGTCATCACCTCGCATTCACTCACCATATACCATATAACAAAATAGCTCTGGTACATTGGGTCATTTTCCCCTTAATTAATCTGCTGCACCAATCACAGATTCACAGCATAACAATTGACATTAAAAACCGAATACGAACACAAAACAAAATAAATTTTAATTTCTTTCTTAAAATCAGTCTCGTCTCGGATTTCTTCAAAACGACAACACGTTTCTCGTGGTGTTAGCCGTCAACCACACAAATTGTGTGCCAAAAATGGTGGTGAAATAAAATAAATAAATTGTGTTAAATAAATAAATTAAATAATAAATAAAATTTACAAACAAATTATAAAATAGAAAAACCAAATAAATAAATTTTAATTAATCAACAAATTAAAGATATGTAATGTTGTTGTATCATCATAATTTAATTAATAAATAATCACGAAACATTACAATAGAATCAATGAAAATTTGTTCTTCGGCACTACTCACATTGGATGGGAAAACTAAAGAAAGAACCTCATCATCAGTGCACCAGCATATCCCAGGAAGATTTAAATCGCCCAATATACATATGATGCCATTTTTGTTAGAATGCGATACAAAGTGATAAATATTTTCATAGTGTAAGTTGTAAAGGTAAACCACAGCGGAGATTTGAGGTGGAACATACGCCGCATGTAAATATACCGATTTAACAGTCCATGACAAATTCACACATATTCAACATTATTATTTTGACATATTACTTCAACATTGTTAATTGAGTTGTGCACGGCTATAAGAACTCCACCACCATCAGATTTATCACTTGTTATGCTGGATCGATCACATCTGTACGTTACATAATTATCACCAAAAATTTCATAACTTGAAACCCTTGCAAACAAGTTGATGATAAAAATTGTGGAAAATGCGATGATTTAGAACGCATACCACCAAGATTTTGATAATAGATAGTTTCAAAACAATTTAATCGTGTATTTATATCATTAGAGCTGAGCTAGGGACTAAAAAATGATTCGAAGACTGTCGACGATAATTTAAAAATTCTTTAATCAATACACCTGGGGGCCAAAATTATGAATCCAATAACTTACTGATTAAGCTTATTTTCGGGAACACCACTTTTAAATGCTATATAATCACGACTATCATTACGTTTCATTCGAACCAAAGCAGGTTTATCAATCTCGAAATTGTTTTTAATGTACTGTAGCATATCATCATCTTTAACATCCTTAGACGAGGGACAAAAATCCATTTTAGCGGTTCAACAGCACGCAATGTTGAGTTAAGTCCACCACTACCAATAATTTTTGAAGTTGAATCATTATTACTGCTAGCTGATTGGGTAGTTGTAATGTTGTCAGATGCAGTTGGTGACAACACTTCAGCGGTATTATTTGATTTTTTAACTGGCCACTGGACGATGATTTCATTGGTATTGGCTTTATTATTTTTTCAATATTGTTATTTAGAATAGTAGATTTTTCATCTAAGCAAGAAGAGTTGCGGATATGGTATTTAATGTTGTCGCAATATAATCATTATTTTCTTTCTACACATTATAAAAGTCAATACACTCACAAGAATTTTTAATAATTTTGATGGTTTTATAAATTATTGTATCACCGATTACAGAGATGTCCACAAGGTCTCGCCCATATTTTCGGATAACTTGGCCATATGCCAATCAACGTGGCCTACCTGATCCAGTTGTGATGAACTTTACTATACTTCACAGAATTAAGAATTTTTAAAAATGTTGATGGTTTTATAAATTATTGGACGGAATTCCAGAATTAAAGAAGGAACTAGAGAAACGGGGTTTGTCCACTGATGGTGTTAAAGCAGATTTACAAGTGCGACTACGTGAGGCCTTGAGGAGAGAAGGGTTGGACGCGGATCATCATAATTTTGTCGTGGAAGTAATGGATGCGGTAACCATAGGAGAGAGAGCGGGAAGAAAGGATATGAAACACAAACATTGGTCGAAACAACACAACTACCATCTGGAAGTTTCGATTTGTCACAGTTAATGGTTGCTATGAAGCAGATGATGGCGCAACAAGAAGAGCAGTTAAACCAAGAAACTAAACATCAGATGGAGCAACAAGGCGAGGAAATCAAAGATCAAATTTTAGATGATCAAAAGAGAATGGACGAGAAACTTCTTCAATAAAACATACATGGCCAAGTAGAGAAGCTGCAAATGGAGGTTGAACATATTGAAGAAAAATTAGAAACAAAGGTGCAGCAGGTCGAAGAAAAATTACATATGGAGGTCCAAAAGGCTGAAGAAATATTTAAACGTCTCAAAAAAGAATTAACTTAAGTTAAGACAAGTGGAACAACGACGCAAGTGGTTCAGACCGCTCACTCAATCAAATTAAAGCCACCAACATTCGACGGAACAACATCTTTCGCCATTTTCAAATTTAACCCCTTAAGGATCAGCCCCGAGATATCTCGGGACATACTATATGGTCCAAAAAGACCGTACCCGAGTAACTCGGGCAGTCACATATTGTACGTTCCATTATGTATTTGCCCGAAATAACTTGTGAAAATAATATGTATCATTTTTTACATTTATTTGAATTAGAAAACAACAAATTTATTTATAACAATAAAATTTATTTTTTAAACATACTTTTTTTTTGTTCCTAATATGTCAAAATATTAGTTCTAATTATTAAAAAAAAAATTGATTTTTTTGGTGCATTTATTTGAAAAAAAATTGGTCCTTAAGGGGTTAAATTTGAAACGGCGGCCAATCAAAATCAGTGGACCGATGAACATCGCGTTGCGGCGTTAATAGTGGCTCTCAAATTCGAAGCAGCACAGGCTTCACAACCCATCTCGGAACCAGAGCACAACAGCTATCTTGAAATTATGAAAGCGCTAGATCGGAAGTACGCCAGTGACAATAAACGAGAAATCTATCGAATGGAATTGAAAAGCTGCTACCAAAAAGGGAAGAGAATCGCTTCAGGAATTTTCATCTGCAATCGAGCGACTAGTACATTTAGCACATACCAGTACGTCAGCCGATTATATGGAAAGGTTAACGCATTCATTGATGGCATTCGAGACCCAGACCCACGAAGGCGGTGACGTTGTCTCCTAAGGCGGCCTAGACTATCACCAGACCGTCATTATTTGGGCGCAAAACGAATTCAGGCAACAACGGGAACATTCAGCGGATGGTACCAACAATCGGAACAGGCAGCCTTAGGTGTTCCGCATTGGGAATGCGACATTTTAGGTCACATCTCAAGGAACTGTCGCAAAGTAAAACACGGAAAGAAAAGATCACCACCGGGTGATATGCGGGCGAGCGTCGAACGGTCGGGACAGAAGTTTGGAGGCAACGAGCTCCCAGCTCGGCACCCAGAGGAGGAGCAGGCTTTGGAAGAGTTAACGGCAACAATTGATAAGGGGGAAAGATTACAAGGCAGTTAGAAGGAGCAGAAACTGGCTTCACCATCTTGTTGCCCCATAACATACATCCCTGTCATAGGTGTAAAACGAGGCGGTAACTGCGTAACAACCGAGGGCGATGTTGATGGAAAAAGTGTGCCATTACGCTGGTTACTGGAGCAACGCGCACGATTGTCCGGGAAGACTTGATCGGAAGAGGTCTGCAGCTGGCTGATGTGTTAAAATTAAGATTGGCAAATGGAGATGAAGCAATAATAAAAAGGAAAACGTTTGTTTACATAAGCATATAGCCAAGTTATCCGAAAATATGGGCGAGACCTTTTGGACATCTCTGTGATCGGTGATACAATAATTTATAAAACCATCAACATTTTAAAAAATTCTAAATTCTGTGAAGTATAGTAACGTTCGTCACAACTGGATTAGGTTGGCCACGTAGATTGGCGTATGTCCAAGTTATCTGAAAATAAGGGCTATTCGAGAATGAGGGAAAAACCTCGTGGACATTTGTATGGTTGGCGATATAACAACTTTTAAAATAATCCAAAATTATTAAAAATTCCACATTCTGTGAATAATATAGTTTGTTCATCACAATTTGATCAGCTTGGTAGTTACAAATGGTTTAGTGCCAACTTATCTTGACGAAATTCGAACAGGTTTTGTTTTCTATCGATTTGCATCAAAAACTCAATTTGGCCACAAATTTAGTTATGTAAAACATGCTTAGTACGGTAGCACTCATCGCGATTACCACTTTATACCAGATTTTGTAAAAAAAGACGAAAGTAATCTAATTTCATACAAATTTAAAGCCGAAGGTTTAAACCAGATAACAGTTAAATTTCGTAAATGCGTAATTGAAAATCAATTTCATTTGTTTGCTAGGTAATAATTTTATATCGTTTAGTAAACAGACACTTTTCATGAAAATCGTTTAAATTAAACGTTTGTAACTATCTGTGTAATAAATTTCAATAATTTAAAATGAATTTTTATAAAAGTGGGATAAAGTGTGTAGTGGAGACATGCAATTAAGGCGACAAAATACCCGCTTATTCAAGTTACAGAAAAACAATTTATGTATTATAAAAAATATAGGTACATACATACATACATATATGTTATATGTATACGCGAGAAGCATTTTGAATTCAAGTGGTTTACTAAAAAAACATAAAAAATATGCTGCGCCCACTAAAAATTTGCCAAATTTTAACTTTATTCAACATTCTGACGAAGGCGATTCTAATGATAATTTATTGGTGGTGATTCTATCTATCGACAATATATCAGAAATTGACGATAGTATTCAGTTCAAATTTAATGGTAAGTGAGCATTCTGAGTCCATTCCCTCCCAAACATCATTTACTGTCGCTGACAAAAATTGTATTGACGGTGATTTTACTTTGGAGAAAATTTTGAATTCTCCTGAGACACAAATTAGGAATTACGTGTTTGACATTAAGTTATCTGCAAAAACTGTTTGACCAAACCAAAATTTAAGTGTTTTGCATCCAGGAAAAGGACAAACTCATAAAAGAATTGAAAAGGAGATGTAAAAATATTTGGAAGCGGATTAAAAGAACTAATTTAAAGTAAGCGTTTGTTCAAAAATGAAATATTGAAGGTCACATAAATAAACTAAATATTCATGAAAACGGTAAAGTTTTTCTTAAAATGCCAACAAACAACAGACCAAAAAATTAGAAATGGCCAGAACCCAAAAAGCTCTTTTCAGTATTTAAGAGAGATTTTGAATTTTAACCTACTTGGCAAGAGATTACCAATACCATGCATTGTTACGGTGGAAGCCAGTAAAATATTTATGCCCGGGATTTAACGACAGGGTCCTCATTAAGATAAGGGAGAAAATTAGAGACATGAAAATTGATGCTAAGCAAACAAACATGTTCATTAAGGAAAAACGGATTTTCAACAACCGCCTGTCTCGCGCTAGGCGCATTGTTGAAAATGTCTTCGGAATTTTGTCGATGAAATTTAGCATTTTTCAAAAGCCAATTAACTTAGCTGAAGAAAAAGTCAAAACAATCGTGTTGGCTTGTGTTTACTTACAAAATTTTTTGATGAAAACTCAAAGATCGCTCTTTTTCGAAACAACACAAAATGCAAATAACACAAACTCATCGGGTTATAGATTCGAGGGATTATAGAGTAATATAAATCATAGGTCAGCGCAATCAGCCGAAATCTTATGTTAAAAGTTTCTTCGTTACTTCAATAATGAGGGTAGTGTTCCTTATCAAAATGACATTATAAATTGATTTGATTGAAATATAAAAATACTAAATACTCACACTATTGTTTTCTTCATTTTCCAATAATGAAACTTCCTGTTCCTCTACTATAGTAGATCTGGTAGAATCTGGAGTTTCTTGATCTGTTAGGAATAATAGATCATCAAAGAACCATAAAGTAGGAATACAGATATTTTCCGTAGCCACACCGGAACGTTTCGAATCGCAGACCTTTTTTAGTTCTTTACGGAAATTAGTTCGTAAGGAATTAATTTTTTTAACAACAATTTCCCGGGTGGCCGTTGCTTCATATGTATTTGTTGAATATTTTCAACAATTTGTAGTATGCTAAAGCTTTTGCATTCCTATTACTATATGTTGCACTGTTTGTGTTCCATAACTCGGGTAAATTCTGGTATTCCGCAACAAATTCGATAACCATTTTTTTTTATCGGATGGCATTTTTATTACAACAACTGAAGTTGCACAATTATATTGAACTAACAAGTTATTGTGCAATATACTCAATTTTTATTCAAAATTGCGCAATTTAATTGTACGTGGATTACTTTACAAATACTTAATAAATTTATCAAAGGAGTAACTTTTCTTAAAACTATTGACGATTGGAGCATAACGGATTCCACGTAGCGGAATTTTTCTATACTAATACTATTTTTCCATTGATATCTAAAATTTTATTTCGTTGCTGAAACAATTGCAATTCCTTCTTTCAATTTGTCCTATATTGTTTTTATGCAACAGAAACTTCAAATGGATGGTTCTTTTAAGCGTGATTTACACGTAGCGAACAAAATTTTTGTTCGATGCCTAGCAAAAAATAAAAAGATAGTATATCATGGGCGCATCTAGCACACGTAGAGTCTACCGAAAATACGTAGACTCTACAAGTCTACATGTGCTGGATGCAAAAAATCTCAGTAAAAATATGTAGACTCTACGTGTTTTAGTGAGACTAAAAATTTTTGTCTACATTTTTATGTAGATTAGTTTGGTTCGAGACTTGGAATTTTTTGACATTTGTATTACTATTTCATATTTTCGGTAGACTCTACGTGTGCTAGATGCACCCAATTCATTTATAAACTAGAAATAAACATGGAGGCTGGAGGCTTTACGTTAATAAATTAAATATACATTTACGATAGTATGTTTTACAAATTTCAGCAAGTTATCCAAGACAAAAACCAAACTAGATACGTTGATATTAACATCCAGCACACGTAGAGTCTACAAATGAGATTAGTCTACATTTTAGACTATCTCAAATGTAGACTCTACGTGTGCTAGATGCGCCCCATGATTTTCTTTTGTCAGAGAGGGATAAAACGTTAACAAACAAAATTTTGCTCGATGTCCAACAAAATTTTGTTAGGCGTTCTTTTCTTATTTTTTACATTTGTTATGATACTATAAACAGCAAAAATTGAACTATAAAATATACTCGACCCGAGTATATTTTATGAAAACAAAACAATCAAAATGGCGATTTTTGAAATTTTTATAGCACTTTAATTTTATTTTTTTAAAATTTTAATTCAAAACTAAAATTTACGTTCGAAAAGTTTCAATTTTAGGGAAAAAGTGGTAATTTTGATAATTAAAGTAATATCTTCGCCCTATTCGTCAAAAATATTACATCGTCGATTTTATACCGCCAAAAAATTATAGTATGTCCGACATTTTTGTTTTATACATTTCTCTTTTTATCACATGAAATTTTTTTCTATTGCGCGTAGCTCTAAGTTTTTAACAAAACTTGTTGGGCATCAAGCAAAAATTTTGTTCGATACGTGTAAATCACGCTTTAAATAAACAATTTTTCCATGAGAGGCGTTCAGCCTACTTTTACAATCGTCAATTTTGTTTGCCATAATTATATAAAGCATAACGATATGTCATATAACAGATTTTTTTTTTTCAATCGAGCAGTCGATGCTTTTTTTTTCAAATTTAATATTGAGAAAAACAAATGCTGTGTTGTTATTTGTATTCAGTCCGAGTTCATGTAAATATTCTGCTGAAAAATATTCAGCAGGCAACCAATCAACGTAGCCTAGTTCGTAGACAAAATTCCCCTTCCGAATAAAATATTTTTAAATCGCACGCAATCCTGCTGAAAAATTTTCACTCGTAAAATACATCTAGTGCTCAATTATTATCGATTATTTTTTACGAGTTAAAACCGCGCTGAAAATTCAACGAGTGCGCAGCACGAGTTGAATTATCTGCGTCGGTTTTAACGAGTAAAAAATTATAGATCATTAATTGCAGCACGTGTTGTATTTAGTAAGAGAATACAACTTTCCCGTCAGCGATTGAATCAAAATTCATCCCTTTGTGTCATGTTGTATGCAAATTATTTGACAAGCTTTTGTTTGCATGGCTTTTCCTTTGATGTGTGTATAAAAAATTCAATCATAATAAAAGAAATTGAAATACAATTACAAATTTAGAGATAATTGTTTAGAATTTTCTTGTTGCTATGGTAAAATTTGTAAAATTATCGCGTTGCTATGGTGAAAATTGTAAAACTATCGCGTTGCTATGGTGAAAATTGTAAAACTACCGCTATAATAACGTGTTGTGGTACGTATTTTGCATGGCAATCTAAATACTATTGTTGTAATAATCGCTTTTTCATAAAATTTCCCATGGCATATTTTGTGAAAGTTGTATTCTCAGCAGAATATTTACGTGACCTCGCAGTCATACGTAAAAATTATCACGGACAATCACTTGGGCGCACATTGCTAAGGGAGACGTGCCAAGTAATCAGTAACAGAACACTTATGTTTTGGACATTGAACACCGATAAAAAAGCCTACTTTCTAATTAAAGAAAAGAACGTCTTGTTATACAGTGATTTGTGCAAAAATATTGTAAAAAAACAAAGTTGGAAATTGAATCAATTCTAGGCGCAGCATCAAATTTGTTGACTTCGCGACCAAGTTAAAAATATGTCAACTAGGATTAAAAGTCTTATTTTGGTTAATGGGCAATTTTGTTGGCACGCGAGGCGAATGCAAAGGTAGCGGATCCGTCATAGTCAATTTTAATCCGAAAATCGCATACTATTTTTTCTCCAATCAAGAAAATCCATTGAAAACTAATTATTCGAACAAATTATGTACTAAAAGCATTTATAATTTCAATATTAAAAATTCTTTTGAAATATTTTGTGTAGCTAATACAACCTATGACACGTCACAAAAAACAGTATTAAAAGTACTTTTACGCCTAGGATTAAAAGTTTAGCATGTGAACAAGTACATTTTGAAAATACATATTAATAAAAAAACCACCTTTAATACCCAATAAAAGTATTAAAACAAGGTTTAAAGACATTTGAAGAAAAAATATTATTCTCTTGGTGGGTAAAATGAGCTGACCTCATAACATTTTTAGTAAAATTTCTAGCATAAATAATCAATTAATTTCTCTTTTCAATACGCAAAAATGCGCTTGGTTCCTTTTGTGGTTAATAAAATTTTAGAATATTATGTTGCTTAATTTATCAGTTATTTATTGATTTAGCGAATACAATTTTAATTTATTTTTTACTCAAGAAAAGGGGAAAGGAAAGAATATAGCAAAAATAAAAACTATGTTATGTAAAAATGTCAAGAAAACTTTGATCACTTTCAAAGATAATTAATAGAAATTGACTAGGATTATAATTACGACCAATTATTCTTTAATTAAGCAGTTTACACAAATTGAAACAAAAAATGATGGCATTAATTTTTTCCCAAAAATTACAAGACCGGTTAATTGCGTTACATATAAACAGCTTAATAACTGTACAAATAATTTGGAAATCCGGATACACATCCTTAAACACAAAACTCTAAAACATGCTAACGAATAATTCATTCTATACATCTCATAAAATTTCCAAACGTTTTCTTCTCGAATAATAATAATAAAAACGAAAAAAAAAGAGAAAATGTTAAAATAAAAATCAGGGACCCATTTCGAATCAAAACTGGAAGTAGTATATGTATTAGCACCAGCAGCAGCATCAAAAAAATAAAAAAAATAAAAAATTGGTTGTATAACAAAATATTATATTTTATGTTATATCCAAATGTACAAAATGAATGTTTGTGAAAAAATAGAAAATTGTGTAATATTGTCATTTCCATTAAATTTTTTTATATTATATTTTTAGATCTAACAATATACACAAACCCCAACCAACCAAACCAACAATAACAACGAAAATAAAAATTGTACACAATTTTTGTTTTTCTATTTTTCCAATGTACGTGAAATTTTTTACCAATTTTTATTTGAACAAATTTTCATTTCTAGTTTTTCGTCGGTTGTAGAGCTTTACATTTTCTGTGTATATATTGGTGGTACATTTGGTTAAAAATTGTTATGATTTGGATCGAGTAAAATACAAATAGATGTCGACGACGACGACGACTAGAAAGATGGAAAATATAATATATATAAGGTACAATTTTATTCTTACTACTATTTGTTATTTTTCTTAGAAGATGAAATTATTGTTAAATTTTGGTACATAGCACGTTCGTACAAACCGTACATCGGGATGAATCTACGAGGCAAAACAAAAATACAAGATGTACATACTCGTACATAAAACTCAAGAATAGAGTTGAACTCTTATGTTATTGATTTTATTTTATATTGTTTATATTATTTATTTACGAAAAACGATTAACGTTTTTTGAAATAAACCAACGTTGTTTTTCTCTTTCAAGTATAAAAGCTTAAATTTATGAGCTTCCCAATAACAACATTTTTTTGGTTTTTGTTCTCGATTTTAATTTGATTTCTAATTTCATATCACGATTCAATACAAAATATATAAATTCTTGCTTATATGGATCGGAATGAATGCGGGTTATTTATAATATGAAATGATTCCTTCTTCTCTATAGTGTATAAATATGGTGTGTACTGAAATTGCAACAAATAATTGATTTTAAGTAATTTAATTTCTTTTGCCACACCATTTTATACTCGTATGTACATATATATGTAAGTATATATTTTTGCGCTGATATTTGAAAAAAACAACTTGAAATGCATTTTAAATAAAATTTAATTAAATTCTTCCAGCGCTCTATATGTGTTTAAATGTGAAAATATAGGGAACATGGAAAGAATTATTTTTGTAGATTATGTCAAGAGAACGAAGCGTATGTGTCGTGAGTTGAATTATGAAATAGACTAATGAAGTAATTTTATACCAAATAAGCTTTTATTATACAATATATGCTTAGTTTAGTATGTGAATAAGGAAAATCGTTTATGAGATCCAGTGTGATTGTTGAAAATAAATTGTGGTAGAACATTTAATTATTCGACATGATGAAATTTCAAATATGGTAGTATCGATACACCACAGTGAAATGATGAGGAAATTAACCTAGTTAGCGGTACCAGGTGTCACCATTTACCTGAATAGCTCATATGTTAAAGCGACTATGGTGAAAGGCTTGTAGAATGGAACATCTAAACAGGTCGTCTTATAGGATATAACTCGAATACTACTACTCGAATACTTGTGTTTTTTTTTTGTCTGCCGGATATGTCCCCCGGACCATTTTCATTGTTCTGCCACAAAAAATTAATTTATTGGGAAAAGTAAAAATAGGAATCGAGTGTCGGTGATTCTCAATCGCCTAACTGAACATTCGACGACTCAATTTTTTACTACATATGTATTCTGACTAGATTAATGAAATATTCTTGTTTGTTAGAGTGTTTTTAAATATCAAACATAACGGTTGTAATTAATTTAAACGTTTTAAATAAAAAATTAAAAGAATTGTTGACTTTTCTTTAAAATTATTTTATCATAATTCGCAAGTTAAAAAAAACCTACCTTGTACGGTTATACCAAGTCAGTTACAAAAATTATACTATTATATCTATAAATATATTGTTAAGCCTATATGTATATACTCTTTCAGATTTAGATGCTGGCTAAATGTGTTATGGCCATAACGTGAGTTAAACCATTATTAACCTCCCTCTATATATATAATATATAAAACAAAATACTCCACCGAAAAAACCTAGGAAAGTTGTTAGACTGGGATATCCTCGTGAATTGATGAGCGAAATCAATGTGCGAAGTGACACGGAAACCTCTAGTTAAATATAATTGTAGGGGCTAACAACTTCCATAACTCCGAGGAGCTTAAAACAATACCAATGATGTAGCAGTATTGTTTAGAAAACCTATCGCCATTCCGGCTAAGTCTCCTGAGCTCCGCCCCTACGTAGCGAAGGGATTTTCCGCGTATACTCAAGAGTTATAGAAGCCATTACTCCCGCATAATTATAAATTATATTCTCCTGAGAGAACAAATAACAAATTGAAGATATGTTAGTTCTTTTCGACAATATACTTAAAATCTCTTAGTGCATTCCTTCTTTGACTAAATGTCTAGATTCAAATTAGTTTAAAAAGTCAATTCCTTTTATTCTTCTTTCAAACATTTTGCAACGCGTTAATACCAATTTAGTTAATACCAATTTTTTTCAGTCTTACTCGTGTTATAATATTATGAAGATATTAATATTAGCAGAATATCGAAAATGTCTTTTAATTCTCAGGCTGCGGTCAAATTCTCGAGGAAATGCAATTAAAAGTAAGGTAAATTCATTTACCTTCCTTTTATGGAAGATAAACGAAATAAAAAAGGTAAATGTTTCACATTTAGATTATTCATGTCGATTGTAGAATCCGCATGAACCAATCAATCGCGAATTGAAAACGGTATATAAAAAAATAGGAAACAATTGTAGTAAATCAAAGTATCCTGGAAAACTACACCGATATAACCACTGAGATATATACATGGAGACGACATGCAAAATGTTTATCATAGACATAGTAAACAGCAAAAACGAATGGTATAAGTTCTTTTTCTAGTGGTACGTGTACCGCTCATTTTATATATGCCTCACGCTCTAAAAAGCTAATTCCGAAAAACAGCCGTACTGGAATCGAAAATAATTTTGTTAATATTAAACTTGCGCTTGACTCATTAAACATGCAAAGATTTTGAGACTAACTAACTGAAGCATTATTTGAACTATTCACACATTGCACTACTTATCTTCGGAAAATATTTAAATTATTTCTCACTATTTGTCCTTGAAATTTTCAATACACACCTGGAAAATAAATAAAAAAAAAAAAAAAATTGTGAAACGTCAAACTTTCGAACATGAACAAACTTGTTTACTAATCATTTGTAAAAACAAAAATGTGAAAGAACAATATAGTATATTTAAAAAAAAACAACGCATTTATTGACTCGAAGGTCATAGCTTACTATGTAATTTTGACGGTACGAAGGTTAGCACTGCTAGTTTAGCAGTGATATAAACGCAGCAATTGACAACTCGAGCCAGAACAACATGCGGCAACGGCACTTCGAGATAAGATAGTAATCATGGTCCTTCGAAGTCATTAAAAAAACGGCACCTATCGAAAAATAGCCGCCACGTAAATCACGTAAACATTGATTTTCTGTATAGTTTGAAATAATATAATTTCTGACAGTGTATTCCAGTAACACTGTAAAAGCATTCGTTTATTTTATATGTATGTATGTACTATGTACATCCCTGTAAAATGATATGTTTGAAAACTGTGCATTCTTACATCTTTTGACACTTCTTATTCATCTAAACTGTTTTGAAAGTGTAGTTGTTTGTGCTTAAATGCAAAAAGTCAGTAACCATTTATTAAATCAAATTAAAATTATGTAATAGTTTTATATTGAAAGACTACCGTCTTCTCTCGAAAAAAAAAGGACCGGTCCTTCTATTCAAGATCATTTTTTTACACTGCTAAATAGGAAAGAATTTTGGCACTACCAGATTTTGTCTGCATATTTGTTCATAGTTGTCAAGAAGTAGTAAAACTGGTTGCCGATACGTTTCTTTCCTGCTAATTATATTACTTTTAATATAATTATCTAAATTATCGTCATTCCACATTCCCGTTTGGTTGAAATCGACGAGACAACCGGCTTTTTTTTTAAATTTGAGAATAGTAAATGAGGTGTTGACACTTGTTCTGCCATGCTTATAGCAAATGCTACAGCACATCGCTTGTGAGAGGATGATGCCTTGCGATGCATGACATTACAAGAACCTTTAGTTATCATCGTTGAATTAGCTTCACTTTCGAAGCACCCGAGGCACTTGATCGATATTTAACATGTTTTTATCAGGTTGGTGACGTATTCTCGAAGGACAAAATCCCGCGGGACATAATCCCGAGGGACAAAATCCCGAGGGTACAAAATCCCGAGAATACAAAATCCCGAGGGTAAAAAATCCCAAGTATGCATAATCCCCAGAGTACAAAATCCCGAGAGGACCGAATCCGGAGGGTACAAAATCCAGTAATCCCGAGGAAATTCCGAATAAAATTAAATTTCTCGCGGAATTTAATTTTATTCAGGATTTCCTCGGGATTACGGTTTTTTAAATGATTTTCTGAAATAAACATAAAAATGTTTAATATTACTTCTAAATAATTTTAAAAAATGTATTTCGTAATACAAAGGTAAGTAAGGTAGTAAAAGAAAAACAAATATTTCATTTGTAAATTTATAAACATTTCTTTATTTATCTAAGTAACCCCTACGATTAATTTTTTCATTAATCGTATAAAAAAATTATGAAATAATTAAAAAATAAAAATAATTCATTTATTACGCGCTTAATATTGAAATTAAAACAAACAGATCTGTTCTACAATATAAAATAAATACATTTTATCACTTTATTAATAAAATATCATAATAAATTACCAACCTTTATATAATTTTTTTGCATATATAAAAATGAATTCCTGTTTGTCTGTTCCGAATGGGCGTCTCAGCCGCTCAACCGATCGCCATGAAATTTTTACCATATACAAGTTGCATATCCAGAACCAACCTTACGATATTTTGGAAGGGGCTGGACCCCGGGGTCTAGGGGCTGCGGTACAAATTTTTTCGAAAATTTTAATTTTCTTTAAATTTTTCCACGAAAATGAGTTTATGGGGCTGGTTATATGAAATTACTGACATGTTGGAATCCGAGGGGCCCAGCCCTGGATCAAAAATTAATTTTTACATGTATAGATACAAATATTTGATTATTTCAAAATTACTTCTCAGTCGCTCAACCGATCGCCATGAAATGTTTACCATGCAAATATTGCATGTTCAGGACCAATCTTGCGATATTGTGAAAGGGGCTGGACCCCGGGGTCTAGGGGCCATGGTACAAATTTTTTCAAAAATTTAAATTTTTTTACGAGAATTAGTTTTGGAAAGGGGTTATATGAAATAAGAGACATGTTCGAATTCGGGGGGTCCGCCCCTGGATCAAAAATTCATTTTTACATGTAAAGATACAATTATTTAATTGTTCTGAAATAACGCATTAGCCGCTTTACCGATCGCCATGAAATTTTTACCATGTATATGTTGCATGTTCAGGACCAAGCCCACGATACTTTTAAAGGGGCTGGACCCCGGGGTCTAGGGGCTGTGGTACAAATTGTTTTAAGATTTTTTGACGGGAATGACTTTAGGAAAGGGGTTATATGAAATTAGTGACATGCTCCAATCCGGAAGTCTGCCCTGGATCAAGAATTCATTTTTACATGTACATGTAGATACAATTATTTAAATGTTCTGAAATAGCGCCTTAGCCGCAAATTTATACACCAAAAAGGATATCTAGCGTGCGATTGTTATACACAACTCATACCTCTAATTGATTTAACTATTCAAATTAATCTTATTAACTTTCATCACTTTAACTGAAGACAAATCTCTGAACACTTATGAATCTCTGAACACGTAACGGAGGAATTATTTTTCTTGATGCACCCGGAGGTACTGGAAAAACATTCCTTCTTAATTTGTTACTTGCTGAAGTAAGACAGCAGAATACAATCGGCCTCGCTGTTGCATCATCTGGAATTGCATCCACTTTACTCGATGGAGGACGCACAGCACATTCAACGTTTAAACTACCAATGAATTTGAATCAAGCGGATAATTTTTCTTGCAATATAACACGAAATTCGGGAATTGCCACGTTATTAAAAACATGTAAAATCATTATTTGGGTTGAATGTACCATGACACACAAAAATGCATTTGAAGTGGTTGATCGTACTTTGCGCGATTTGCGACAAAATAACCGACCAATGGGAGGAGCTCTAACACTACTAGCAGGTGATTTTCGTCAAACTTTTCCAGTCATTCCACGATCAACACCCGCTGATGAACTTAATGCCTGCCTGAAGGCGTCTCATCTTTGGAAACACGTTACGAAAATCACACTATCTACAAACATGCGTGTGAATTTACATCACGATGGTACAGCTAAAACATTTGCCAGGCAGCTTTTGGACATGGGTAACGGGAAATTGCCAAATGACATGTGAGATATCGTTCCCGCCTAATTTTTGTCAAATGCTTCCATCAATACAGGACGTGGTAATGAAAGTATTCCCAAATCTGCCAAATAACTTCAAAAATCATGATTGGCTGTGCGAACGTGAACTCCTAGCTCCCAAAAATGACGGCGTTAATAAATTAAATAATGAAATTCAATCGCATCTACCCGGGCCACTAATGAAATACAAATCTATCGACACGGTTACTGATGTGGATCAATCCGTCAATTATCCAATAGAGTTTCTTAATTCTTTAGAGCCACCTGGTATTCCACCACACATACTATTTTTAAAAGAGGGTTCACCAATAATACTGCTCCGAAGCAACGATTATTACCGGTAAAAGTAAAGGAGAAGAAGTGCTAATTCCGCGCATTCCTATGATTCCCACCGATTTGCCATTTGAATTCAAGCGACTACAATTCCCATTACGCCTTGCTTTTGCAATGACAATCAACAAAGCCCAGGGGCAATCATTGAAAATATCTGGTGTTATTTTGGAAAATTCATGCTTTTCACATGGCCAACTGTATGTTGCTTGCTCCAGAGTGGGAACGCCAAAAAATTTATTTATTTACAAACCAAATGGAAAAACCAAAAATATTGTTTATCAAAAGGCTTTATAATAAAAATTATTAACTAAAATATCTTTATATTTATTATTCACTTTGATCTGGTTGAAGGGTTGTAAAAATGGAGTATAATTATTTGGCAATTTGTAACAAATACCAAACCAAAATTAATTAACTATCCTCACAAACAGGATGTCCAATAATATCATTACAAAATTTCGCCTGGATGCATTGACGGAGGTACCCGTTACTGAATACAGCTACTTATAATTTTCTTTTCATATGTGATTGCAACTACAGCGATGTAAAGAGAGAATTCTTACATAACAATCAAGGTATTTGAATTATATACCTCCCGTGCAACGCCGGGTAACTCAGCTAGTATATTCTAAATATTCATTTTCATTGCCATATGCATCCATGTGACATAAAATATTTTTTAATTTCTCTTCTCGTCTAATATATTTCATTTTCTTATTTCAAGGCTCACCACTGAAGATAGAGTTTATGGTTTCAGTGACAACTGTCTGCTCGATTTTTAAATTACTTATTAAATGATACAGTCCAGTGTGGGATTTTCCGATTAAACATCCTAATCGTCTATGCCATGATTCTACTTTATTTTCTGTACGTGGTAAATTCAGCCAAGTGTTCTCATGAACCGATCAAAATGAAGGCGACAATTCTGGAGCTCTTAATACACCTTTAGCATCTGTATTTCCAACCACATAATTTTCTGCGAAAAATATCATTATTTTAGCAACATCGCTGTCTACGCTGGAAATTTTTTCAAAATATTTCGGAATATCCGCAGAAGGAAGGAATGCAAGCGCTTTTAACTTCCGTGTTGCTAATGAAAATGTCTCATCTGTACCATATCTCCTATCAAGTATCTCCATTTGAATTCTTCTCCACAGGATCTGTCCGAAGTGGAAAAAGCAACCCTTAAATTTAGCACCCGGAACAAATTCTGCGAAGGCCTTTATAGATGCCTTCTCGAAATCCGATCCTCGTATAATTTCTGGGTTTTTCTGGTCATTATGCAATATATGAATGGCACAATTTCATTGGTGCCTATCATTCCATGGATTGTAAATAATTGTCTGAATAAAGTAGGTACCACTTTAAATGTTCCATCTATTAGCCAGATTTTAGAATTAGCTAAATGTCGAACATTTGATAGTGTACCTAAGATAATTTCTACATCATTATCTATTATCTTAAATTATAATAAAAATTGCTCTCCATCAACTTCTCGTAATATTTGGGGAATATTAATTTCATTTATGTTCCGCGGTTCATTTTTATTTAGTTTTTTCCTAACGCGAATAACTTTTTTTTTTGTGCTTCTTTGGATGGTAAGTATTTTCGGCATGGCGGCTCACATCTTACTATAGTTTCTGCAATAATCTTACAAATTGCTTTATCACTTTCTTTTGCGTTTTTTTAGGAATTCATTGCTTAAACAAACTTTTCAAGCTGAAACAACTGGGGCATGGTCGTGGGGTGTCGGTACTGTTTTTATTATGTTATCTCAGATCGTTTTGGTTACTCGTCCTGAACATTTGTCTTTTCTCCTTTCACACTCCCAGTTAATTGTTGATTTATTTTCACGATTTTTAACATAAATGTAGCCGTTTATTTCATTTTGCTTTGTTTCCTTTGATTGTTTGTAGTAAATTAACTATATTGTTCATTTTTAAAGTTGAATACCAATAAAACACTACTAAAAATATTTTAACAACAGTTTAAGTAAGTTAATTAGAATCGGGTATCACCTTTCTATTAAAAAAATGCGTATGTATTCAGGACGTAATACTAAGCGTATTTTGTTGACCAACATTGAATTCGAATCATTGTTTGTTTAGTTTTTCCCAAGAAAATAGCCAGTTTTTGTTTTAATTGACAAAAGCCAACTTTTCTAACTAAAATATAAATTTAATATGTATTATGACCTGGTGACGGGTATCATAACCTAAAATTAGAATTGCGTTTAAATAAACCCAATATTTTTTTTGGGTTAATGTTATTCTTGCGGGAGTTTATCATGCAATTGTTGTTGTAAATTTGTCAAGGAAATACGCTTACTATTTTTCCTAATGTCATTTAAACCACTCTGCTGAATTGAAATACAACATGAAGTTAGCAGTATGAGAAAGACAGAAAAATTGTTACATTAGGGGTGACATGTTATTATAATCACCATCATTTTCGATGATCCATTTTTGTGTATGTAGTATGTACATTTTCAAACCAAGGGAAAATTACACCAGTTGTGCAACAACTAGATGGGTTGGCTCCACCTTACCTAGAAAAAAAAACAGAAACTAAAAATCCAAAAAATTCAGAAATAAAAATCCAGCAAACTAAAATTCAGAAGCGCAATGATCAAAGTGCGGCAAAACTTGAAACAAAAATTTATAAAATGTGTATAAAATTTGATTTTTTTCTTAAGAGTTCTTGTTAAATATTTATGTATAATAATGAAAATTGATTCATAAAGCTTTCAGATACTGATCAAAGGAATTATATCACTCGTATCGCTTCTACTGTAATGTTCTACCGTAAATGTTTTAAGTTGCGTTTTGGTTAGCTTAATTCGTGGGGTTAGTGTAGAATCGACGAATATATTGGAGCTAATTTCGAATTCGTGTTAAATTGAAAATTACTTCGTCAACCTTGCAGATACAAATCAAAGGAATTGTATCACTCGTATCGCTTCTGCTGATAGTTGTACCACACGTATTTTAGGTTGTGTGTGACACTGGCCTCAAAATGCCTGTAAAATAGAATTTTTTATTTTTCATTTATTTGAAATAAAATATTTTTTCTCAAATCGGATAAAATACGTCAGTTTTCTGGTTTGTTATCTGTCAGCAAAATGAAGTATTCCCCGACACTACATCGTTGCTAGGCAACTTACTAAAAACAGTACTGGAAAGTATTCCTTGCCTAGGTAGAGAATACTTTCTAGTACTGATTATCACCTGTTTTTAAGAAATACATGATATAATTTTAATTTATTTAGTTTTTATTATTATAATTGTAAAATTACATATTTAACAACTATTTATTATTGGTTATATTTACAACATGAATTGTACAATTTGTACAGGTGTTGAAAATTGGCGCAGATGCATTACAATTAAGGTTAGTTGTAGCCACTGATGCACTATTATCGTTTATTTCGGTCATGTTAGGGTCCACATCTGGATTTTGTTCGGTAGTATTGAAAATTTTTATCTCGGTCATGTTACGGTCCACACCTGGATTTTGTTCGGTGGTATTGAAAATTCTGTTTGCAACTTCAATTTTATTATTTAGAGAATCATCAATGTACCCTTCAGCAACCGTTGCCGATTTCCAACCACCATGTCTCTTAAGGCAAGTCAAATCTGCACCTGTATCTACCAATATTGTAGCAGATAATCTGCGAAAACAGTGCCCTGTATATTCTATCGCATTTGGCAACTTCAAATAAGTAGCTACAGTTTGAGGCAATTTGCCAAACTGATGTATGCCCACTACTTGTCTGTTACCTCTACCGTTTGTTAATTTGAAAAAGAATCGAGGGTTATCGAAATCAGTGGGACGTAATGCTATGTATCTACGATATATTTCGATATACGCTTCATTTACAATAAATGATCTTGGCTTGTTCGTCTTGTTAACAGGAATGGTAATCAATATCCTATTTCCCAAATCTTGAATGTCATTCAAATTTATTCGGCATAGTTCATCTTGACGACATGCGCCAGAAATTCCAAAAATTAAGGCAACCTAGAAAACAAATTTTTTGTAAATAAATTATGAGCGCGTACATCTTAACATACTTTTGCCATTAAATATGTATCATCTGGAGCAAGTTCCATAAATGTTTCTATTTGTTGTTTCGTTAAGATTTTGGATTTTTTAGGCTTATATCCATCTGACTGACGTTTCAGTAATGCGCGTAGTTTTCCATATTTGGATATATCAACATTTTGTTATTGCTAAGCGTCGACCTCACCATGGAATAGTTGGACCATAAGGTTGACGGTTTCATCTTTTGACATAAATCCGAAAAATATGCAATTAAAACGTTTTCGGAGAATGAATTGGCCTTGTTATTTATGCGATAATCCATAAAACGCTTGTATGCATTTTCGTACTTCTCCCTCGACTTCTGCGGCAACAAATTTAGTGTAGTCAATCTTGCTGTCTCCAAGATGCCAGGCGGAGTACCTGGGATTGAATTATCAAAATTGCTGTCCATTATATTTAAACTAAACCACAAATTAACGACGGGTATCGTTTGCTCTGACAGACCTTTAAATAAATTGACAGCGCACGCGATTGTTATAATTCTAAGGTAACTTTGATAGTGAAATCTATTGAAAATATAAATTGGAAAATTTTGCGTATTTTAAAGAATATAATGAAAAAAATGGACAATCTGATATACTGCCGATTAGAGAAAAAATCGTATGTGCAACTCGTGGAAAAACTATATTTCCCGGACTCTTATGGTTGCTGGAACTCGGCTGACGCCTCGTCCCAGCAACTTCCATACTCGTCCGGGAATATATCGTTTTTCCTACACGTTACACAATATACTATTTTCTGGATTTCTTTTCTGATAATAAGACGATTTTTGGCAGGTTTTAACTTTACAATTTTTCTGGATTTTAAAATTTTTGCTTTTTTTTCCAGGCAAATCCCAATTAGATTTTGAAATTGCATTGGCTTTCGGGATTTTGTACCGTACGGATTTTGTACCCTCGGGATTTAGTACCCGCGGGATTTTATATCCTCGGGATGTTGATTTTCTGGATTTTGTCTCTCTCCCGTTTTTATCATTTATTTTATTTTTCATTTAATAAATGAAATATTTGTTCGTGAAAATGTGTGATAATATTCATCTTATTATATTGAGAATACAACTTTCACAAAATATGCCATGGGAAATTTTACGAAAAAGCGATTATTACAGCAATAGTATTTAGATTGCCATGCAAAATACAAACAACAACACGTTATTATAGCGGTAGTTTTACAATTTTCACCATGGCAACGCGATAGTTTTACAATTTTCACCATAGCAACGCGATAGTTTTACAATTTTCACCATAGCAACAAGAAAATCCTAAACAATTATCTCTAATTTGTAATTGTATTTCAATTTTTTTTATTATGATTGAATTTTTTATACACACATCAAAGGAAAAGCCATGCAAACAAAAGCTTGTCAAATAATTTGCATACAACATGACACAAATGGATGAATTGTGATTCAATCGCTGACGGGAAAGTTGTATTCTCTTACTAAATACAACACGTGCTGCAATTAATGATCTATAATTTTTTACTCGTTAAAACCGACGCAGATAATTCAACTCGTGCTGCGCACTCGTTGAATTTTCAGCGCGGTTTTAACTCGTAAAAAATTATCGATAATAATTGAGCACTAGTTGTATTACGAATGAAAATATTTGGTCTGTATTTATAATTACTTCAAAAATGGCTTTAATTATAGACCAAAAGAATGTTTTTTAAAAAAACATTATATTTAATTAACTTTTCGCCAATATTTCGGTATTGTATACCATTACCAAGGCTTTTTTCTAAAAATTGCAAATAATATACAACTTATAAATAACAAAATAACAAAGATTAAAAACATAGAAATTAAATGCTTATGAAAACCTAAACAAACTACATGCTTACAATATTTCTCCTGATTCTAAAACTTCCTCGTTACAAAATATTTGATTGAATGAAAAATTTATTCAAACAAAATAAATAAAAATATAGTGATTGTTATTGTTTTGGCTGTCCTTGACCTTACATAAATTTTTACAAAAATACTATAAACAGCTGTTCAGAAAATATAAACATAAACACTATACGAGTACGTAATAGCTTTTAACTACTTTGATTACTTCGAAACGTTATTATTTTTTGAAGACACCGAAATTTTTTTATTTTGAATAATTTTTGATTATGTTAATATAGTTACTGTGTAATTTATTTGTATCCACTTTGTAGTTAACCAAATATTCATCATGTTATCAGGTAACAACCTCGATGATGTTTGACGCCTTGAAACCAAATTAAATCTTTTTTTTAATGTTCGAAACTGTGTGCAAATCTTTGGCTTTAACTTGTATATAACGGACTCTTACACGAAGTCCATTTATATTCTTATCGTTAATCCACTCGATTAATAATTCCTCCAATTCTGTTTGGTCATATTTACCATCTCTTTAAATTTGTTACAGCTTTGATTTGTTTCTTTTGAAAGTATCTCAAACCCAAAAATATAGCTTTTTCTGTACATGATTAATTATTAAAAAATTAATGCTATATCAATTAATAATACATAGTAATAATTTATACTATGTATTATCTTTAAATTTTAAATCAATCGTTAGTTTCTTTTGATTTGGTTGTGGTAAGGAAAAGAACCAAATTGATACGTTTTACTTTAAAATTTACCTACAATGACAGGACCACTGACCAGTACTAAATGCTATCGTATATACGATATATTGTTTCTGACAAAATACGAGAGCATAATATTTATAAATTGCCGTGCTCAACCAGTGAAAAATTATAAATTAAGGAATTTTAACGACACTAATTTTTCTTAAATTTTTTGACATTCGAACCAGAGAAAAATTATAAACTTAATAAAGGAACCTACACACAAACAAAATAAAAAATATTAAATTACAAATTGTTATTGTTTATGTGCAATACAAAATGGGGCTACATAATTTGCGAGCAAAAAATGATCACATGTTTTACCCTTTTAGGAAAAAGTACATTAGAAAAATGTTGTTAAATCAACAAATAAATTAATTTCAGTCAGTTAAACCTAGAAAAATAAAACTGAAATGAATAAATAAAAAATGTAAAATAAAAGCCATGAAATGAAAAAGTTTGCATCTTTCGCATCAACATTTTTTTGGATTTGACATTTATTTCTTACGTTTGGACGCAAAATCGCGCATTCTTAATTTTTTTTAAGTGACAGATCTAATTCAACGAAGATTCGTTAAATTTGTTAAGTGACGGTAATTTTCCGCTGGGCGAGAATACACAAATTCTATCTACCGCATTTTTAAGTTTTGTTAATTCTTAATTTTTAATTTTATAATTTTGCGCTGGTCGCCACTTACAAATTTAAAAAAAATTAAAAAAGAAACGTCAGACTTTTGTTTTAAAGAAAATTCAAAAAGATTTCAAAAACATTGAACAAAAATTTTTTATTGTATATTGTGCGCTGTACTTGTGATAAAATATAGCTGATATTTAATAAGATTGTAAGTATTATAACATAAATAAAATATTTATAAAAGCTAATTAGCTAATTATTTGATTTGTTATCGAACTCATGCCAATACCTAAATAAATGATTCAATACACAAAAAAAAAATCTTCTGCGTAATTGTTTTCTTGTATTTCTTGTATATCTGTGCATTCTCATTAATTTACCATAATAAAACAAATATAAAGATCGAATTAAGATTTTTTGTATTCTTTTTAGATGGAACATGTTTATGATACGCTTATCGAAACCGGTCGAAATCATTATGTATTTGTGATAAAAAAAGTAAGGATTTCAAGGACACTGTTGCAAGAACGAAGACCTGGAATGAGGTGGCGAAGGCAACAGGATTAACAAGTGAGTATCTCTACAATAATGTGTTTATTATGGATTTTTTTTGTGCATAGTTAATATTGAAATTTGTATAGTGATTTGTATTTAGAACTCGAAAAAACGTGTCTGTTGATACAGCGGAGGACATCAACTACAATTTGGATACTGATATATCAAACTGTTCAACAGAAATATGTTCAAGGAAGACACAGTTAAAAGAAAAAGACTTGGCTTATGAAGAAGCGTGTGAAGCCATTAAATCCGCCACCGAATATATTCAGGCTAGAAACACCGTTCAGCAACCGCTGCAAATCGCTGAACTCACTGGAAGGCATGAAATTGGGCAGAATTTTATGAGATTTGTGTTGTTGATGCTTGACCCATTACCTGATATCGACTACGACAGTGCTTTAGCCCTAATTATACAATTTACGACGAGCTCGGCTTCATATTGAAGACCCAATGGACTGACACTTTTAGGAATTTTTATTATTTTTTAATATTATTATCTAATGAACTGCTATGAATTAAAAAAAGTGATTGAACTGCTGTGAATTCAAACAATGAAAATAAACGATTTATTTTGTTTAATTTATAAATGTTATTTATTTGTTTGTTTTAATTCATACAAAACAATCTACCCCTCGTTATTAAAAAATGCACACAATTCATCCCGCATATCCAACGCCGTTCTACCACCTATAATATGTGTGGTCTGATATAGAGCTATTGATCCCAAAGATCGGCCAACTTTGCTGCTCCATAGCCCTCCGTGCATTGTATGGCTCGAATCTTCCCAGTCTACAAAATTTGATGGCACATATATTTGTGAACTATCTTTGTTGAGGCGTAGAAAATTATGTAATGCAATACAACCCAGGGGGCTATTTCTGAATACGATACGAATACAAAAATATAACATTCTTATTTGAATTAAATTAGAATTGAATAAGATTTGCTCGTTTCTTATTTAAATCAAATACGAATCTTATACATTCGAGTTCGTATCGTATTCAGAAATAGCCCCCCAGAACAACCTTTTCAGCATTATTCGGGCTCATGTGCAATGTTGTTAAAAGAATTCGCCATTTGCTCACAAGAATTCTAAAAGAATTTGCAATAACTCGTCGAGCTCGCGATAGCCTTCTATTGAAAATTTCTTTTTGCTTTGGTAATCCCGTACCAGGGTATGGCTTCATTAGATTTCTTGTAAGGCTGAAAGCTGCATCGCCACCGAAGAAATGTGATAATGGTGGTGTTCGTCCCTGGTAGACATTTTGCTGGAGGTGCTTCGTTGGAAATTCGTTTAAATAAATTTAAATAGGTTAAATCAATTTAAAATCACCTCCGTCGCTTTGGGAACCATACGCACCAACATCAATGTTCGTGAATGTGTACCTAGCATCGCAGGCAGCCATTATTACTATGCTAAAGTATTTCTTATAATTGAAAAACGGGCTACCTGATCCTGGTGGGCACTGTATGGCGATATGTTTGCCGTCGATTGCCCCTAAACAGTTGGGCCTCAGAAACGTACAAGGGGCCTATAACCGACCAAATCGCCTCGCATGTCTTCGAATATTATTCGTCGCACAGTTTCTTTGGTAAGTTTCCAACTCCAAGCTATGCTTTGGATTGATTGGCCTTGAGAAAGATGTCTGGAAATAGTTTAATGACAGTTATACAATTTATTTATGTTTAATAAATTATATCCAACTTACAGTAGAGTTATTGCTAAACGACATTCAGTGTTTATCCGAAACTTTCCAGATGTTTTTTTTTTGTCTGGATCTACTTCTTTCATTTATATGAATGTCACTTTACAATACCAATGAATGTTACGGGCAGCGCTGTCGAAAGTGGAGCTTCGGCTCCAAAATGGAGCTCTAGAATATTTCGGGAGCCCAGGAGCCCGGTGGAGCTCGTCAATTTTCCAATTGGAGCTTTCAAAACAGTTAATAATTTTTATGTTTTTTAAATTAATTTCATTTTCTATTTCAATTTTCTGATTCTACATTCTATGTATTTTCATTCTATAATCTGTATGTGTATGGTTATTGGGTTTTCCATAAAAAACTGCTTATAGGAAAAAAAATGTACTCGTCAAAATTATAACCTCAATTTTCAATTCCGATGTAAATTTCATGTTTCAATGTGATTTTTAATTTCAATCTGCAGCTGAAAACAAAATAATATGTGCGAAAATGGAAAATAATAAACCAAAAACAATTCTTGAGTAAGTATAACAACAATATTTGTAATAACTTATGAAATACAGTGTGAAAAATCATTTTTATATTTTAGTTTCTTCAAAAAACGGCAACCACATGATTCAAATTCATCATCAAAAAAGCTTAGGTAAATAAATGTTTATTATTATTACAATTAGTAAAATACTAATTACAAAATTCTAAATGTACATATTATTATTCATAAAATAAATATTAGATTATCGTGTTCAGTTGAAAGTATTGAATCGTCGCCTGAGCCTGAGCCTGGCTCTATGGATACAAATGTACCTTCATGTTGTTCACTGGATTATACAGAAATTGCGTCAATATGCCCAGCAAAATCTATGAAATCGCAAGCGGGAAATGAAATCGATACCGAATGTGGAATAATAAATGATAGGTAAATGTTAACTTAATTGTTAAATATTGCACAGTGCACTTACAATAAATTTAGGGCATTATTGAAATGAATTATATAAATTTTGCAGCAAAAATAAATCGTCTTCTAGCAATAGCAATAAGAAATCGCTATCAAGCCACTGGAGCAAGAAATCATCCTCAAACCGAGGCAATAAGAAACCGCCTTCAAACCAAGGTATTAAAATATCTTCCTCAAGCGACAGTGAAACACTAAATTTATCGCCACGTGACCCAGTGGTAATTAGTGCATGTCCAATAGGAACAGAACAATTGTCGAAATCATTATCTTGCACACCACAAAATATATCTATTGTGTCATCATGTTCAATAAATGCTGTGAAGCCTCCAACAAAAATGAAAACCGGCAATACTACTAATACAAATATGTGTGATTTGACAGAAAATGATAGGTACTTGTTAAGATTTATATTAACAAATCACAAAAATAAAGTTTTGAGCATCATTTTCTAAATTAATTTTATATATTTTGCAACAATAGGGAACCGTGTTCAACCCACAGCATAGTCTCATCCAATTTAACGCTCCCTAACACAGACGAAAGGCAATCTCTATCAGTGAGCGAATATGTGGAAAGCCATAGCAAACAAAGAAAATTTCAAATAAAATGGATTAATGAATTTCCTTGGGTCATTGAAAAGGTAGGCCGAGCTTTTTGTAGTTTATGTCAACAATCATTACCCAACCATTTTCAAAATCTGAAAAGGCATGGTGATTCAGGAAATCATTTGACCATTTGGAACTCATTAAAAAATCAACAAAAAATCGATGACATAAAAAAAATTTCTGAATTAGGAAAAAGTATGGAAAACTACAAAACTGCCGAACTTAAAATTTTAATGTTCATAGTTCGAAACAATTTACCGTTTTCGATTATTGATGAAATTGTAGAACTGGTCAAGTCCTTAGATGAAAATTCGAAAATTATTCAACATATCAAATTTAGTAGAACTAAAGGAAGTGAAACGATTTGTTCTTTGTTAAGCGATGAGGGCACAAATAACATTGTAGACATATTAAAATCCCAACATTTCTCAATCATAATTGATGAAACCACTGATTGCAGTAGCAAAAAATGCTTAACCTTAGTAGCTCGATATTTTGATTTTAACCAAAATAAAACCATCGATAGTTTTTTGTGCCTTTTAGAGCTAGAAAATAGTGACGCAAAGTCGGTATACAATGAAATTATACAATTTTTTGATATTCATAAAATTCCAATAACTAATTGCTTAGGGTTTGGGGCGGACAATGCCAGCGTAATGATAGGTAAAAAGGGAGGAGTTCAGGCTTTATTAAAACAAGTAAATCCTTATTTGTACTCCCTGGGCTGTACATGCCATTCTATCCATTTATGTTCCTCAGCAGCAGCGAAAAAACTTCCACAAGAATGCGAAAGATTAGCAAGAAACATATACTTCTTTTTCGCACATAGTTCTAAAAGGCAAAATGAATTTCGTTCATTTCAGGAATACTTTAATATTCCATTTCACAAAATCCTAAAAGTAGCGAACACTAGATGGCTGTCTCTTGAAGGAGTTGTCAATCGAATTCTAGAGCAATGGCAGCCTCTTCAACATTTTTTTTTATTAAATACATTTCAGACCGATTCCGATTTGGCTTCACAAATATCTGAAAATTTAAATAACGTCAATTTGGTTTATTTTCTTTTTTTATCTTACATTCTTAAAATTACAAATAATTTAAATAAAGAATTCCAAAGTGAGACTCCAAAAATTTATAGGTTGCTTCCTTCTATTAAAACCTATTTATTGACAATCTTACACAATTTTGTTAAATTGGAATTTGTCGAAGAATCCAATTTAAATGAGTTAAAGTTCGCCAATGATATTTATGTCACAGATAACCTAATATATTTAGGGCCAAAAGCGGAAAATGAAATAAATAAAAATATTTTACCTGAAGAATCGGTATTAGAAATAAAGAAGCGTTGTAAGAAGTTTTATATCAAGTTGTGTACTCAAATTTTGATGCGTATCGATTTGAAAGATGAAATACTAGTTCAATTACAACATTTAGATCCTCAAAAATTGGGTGAAAGTATAATACCTTTGCTAAACATCTTTCCGCAAATTAACGAGAATTTTGAAGAGACTGAAGAAGAGTTTCGAACTGTGCGTTATCAAAAATTTGTAGATAATTCAACAAAGTTGGAGGATTTTTGGGGAAGGATATTCGATTTAAAAAACGGGTTAAACGAGCCAATGTTTCCGAATTTAAAAATATTTATAGGTGGTTTATTAAGTTTGCCACATAGTAGCGCAGCCGCCGAACGAATATTTTCAGAATTAAACAACATAAAAACTAAAAATAGAAATTCGCTTAAAATTTCTACAATTAATTCATTGCTAATTACCAAACAATTAACCAAAAACTGTTCGCTTATGGAATGGAAACCGTCAAAAAATTTATTATCAAAATATAAATTAGCAAATTAAGATTTCGAATTTGATTTTATTGATTTATGTGGTTTAATTCATCAAGTTTATAATTAATGAATTGATTTTGGCCTTAATGTGAAATAAAAACAAAAAGGCTAACGTTAATTTAACGTGATATTTAAAACATTGTACTGTGTTATTTTATTAATTAGTTGTCTGAGTTTTTATAAAACTAAAATTTATAATTAGTTATACAAATGAATTGTATTTTTTTAATATTTATTGAATTTTTTGTATGTCTATGAGTATATAATGTACTGTGATTTTTTAATTTTGTATAGCGGTAAGCAATAATAAACTGTACTGAACTGAAATAAAAAAAAATTGTTTAATTTTTTTCTTTTTTTGTATATTTTGATGTTCTGTTATTTGTGGAGCCGATTGGAGCCGAATAGAAATTTTATTGGAGCTGTCTGATTTTTTTAAACGGCAGCGCTGGTTACGGGTCTTATTTATTTCAAGAACACTGCACGACCGCTTCCGTTTAGGTGTTTGATTCAACTCTTTCATTTTTTTTTAATTTGAAAGAAGTTGGTTCATATCCGCAAGTTGGGACAACTAACATTCGTTGCTAATCTTTGATTATTTTCAAACTTATCTAAACTAATCTAATCTGCCTAATATTGAAATACTATTCTATTATATAATAATCTAAAAAATGTTACCTATAAAAATGTTAATAAAACTATAAATACAACTATCTTACTAATCAAATTATTTTTGTGATTGGAACATGTTTCAGTGTCCTTGTATTTACAACGAATTGTCAATGAAACGTTAATGATATAAAGACAGAGATGCATAACAATCTTTACGTCACAGTGAGTGCTGCGATTTTTAAATGCTTACAAATTTATGTAAAATAAATTCCGGATTACCAAAGCTACAGCAAACAGGTAATTCTGAATATTATACAACATAGAGAACTTATTAAAGGTATTGTGATTTTGAATTATATTATTGGATGAACAGTGAACATTTCATATAACTGCTACGAAAACTTATTTCTGAATAAACCGTTTATCGAAATTGAATGACCGAAAGTTATTATAATTCAAAAAAATTCAAAACCATCAAATCATTATTTTTATAAATACTACTCTTTAGCTAACCTAAACCTAACACAAAAATGGATTTCTGTTAGATTTTAGTCAATTAATTTTGCTCTGCTTTGAATTAAAATTTTAATTATATGAAATTTAAAATCTAATAAATTTGCCTTAATTATAATTTCAAGTTATAAATCATTTCAAATGGGTTTCATAGAATTCGTAAGTGGTGTTAAATTGTCTTGTTCGTAGATGATTTTTTTTTTTTAGTATGAGATAGTTTGTCTCGCTTAAGTGGAGGATGCAGCGCTCAGAGTATGTGTACTGAGTTAGGGTAGGTATCATTGCCTATATAATTATTTTATTTGTTGTCCCCTTTTCCCTTTTCCAGTTTCTCCTGGCGGTTAAACAAGATTTACTAAAGCTGTGAAAAATATAACCCACCCCATCCAATGAGCCATAGCTGGGAATAACCATACCGCCCTACCAAAGTTGTTAGTAAATAAAATTAAAATTTTCTGTTAGCGATCAGTTTTCATTGCGGATTGATTTGTTTTCGGTTCTACACTTACCTGTACTAATAAGGTTCGTTACATACTTTTTAACCTAAATATGCATGCATACATACCTGTAACAGCAACGTTGGGTTAATAGAAACAATTCAAGATCACAATGCAAACATTAAAAAGTGTTTTTTATTGAACTTAATCAAACAAAACATACATATGTGAACTAACCAAATTTAATTTTAAAGAACAAACAAACCTTCTTAATTAAAATTTAATTTAATTTTTTTTGCGCTATTCTTACGTTAATATATAACCGTTACTTACTTAATTCTTCTACATTTAAATATACTTAATTATAAAAAGTAAACTTTTTTCATTTAAATAAACGAAACATACACTATCGTCGTCGTCGCAAAAACCACGAAAATTTAATTTAATTTGTGTTACCCAAGGCTTTAGTTTTTCTATGTGATCACAATTTAAAAAACCTACTCGCTATGACAATTTTTTTTATATTTATATACATAATATGTAACATGTAAAAACTAAAAACAATAAATAATAAAATAATAATAATAATAACATAGCGAGTTAAAATAAAAAAGTTTTGATTAAAATTAAAAATTTAAATTAAAAATGAGGTAGAACAGAATAAATATTTGATAACAACAAAAAAAAAAATCCAAACAAAACAAAAAAATAAATAAAATTGTAAAAACACACAGTGCATGGAAAAGTTATTTAAATTTTTCACAAATTTATCAACATGAGATGATACACAGTTGATTTGATGGTATTGTATAAATATTGATAATATAAAAGCTTGTTACGTACATATGTATACGTTTACCCGAAAGCTCTCTTTCTGCATGTAAAATATAAACCAAATATTCGGTCTACATACGAGTATACTACATATTTAGAGTTTGTATAATGGTTTATTGTGTTTGCACATACAATAGGCAGCAGACAAAAATACACACGCGTATATGTTTTCATATAAGGAGAAGATTGTTTAAAGATTTTAATCAAAAAAGCAAAAAAAAAAAAAAGAAAAAAACAAAATGAAAATATTACTTTTCTAATACCGTACGATAAATTTGAAGCTTTTAGCACAAAAAGAAATATTTAAGAGCTATCCTTTGTAAAAAATTATATACTCGTGCAGAGTAGAAAATAATTTGAAAAATTTCGTAAAACTTTTATCCAGGTATCTGGTTTATCTTTATATTTTATATATTTTAAGAGAAAACAATTTTAGACAAAAACTAATCGAAACTAATCGGAAAACACAAAAAAAAACTTTATGTATATAAAACACAATGATACAGCTTTCTAAGTACATATTTTGATTTTATATGGTAAAATTTGTTATTTTTTATGTACTGAATATGCAAAAACCAAATATGTTTACTTTCAACTAAAAGGTAAATGATGTGGTCAAAATTCGATAAAAGTTAAGAAAAGTTTAGGTTTATTGATTGAAATTAAATTTATTGATAAACAACTATGTACATACAAATATTTGGTTTCTTTTGTATATAGAGCAAAGACTTTGGTACGGTAAAATAAATGGGTCTGAGGTGCTTAAATGAAATAATTTTTAAACTTTCTGATTTAAATCGAAATACCACCGAGAACCTGTTTTCCAAATAAAATGAAATGTCTTGTTGTAATAATAGACAATCAGTTAAATTTTAGAAGCAATTTGGCTTATGTTTGTAAACAAATTGTTAAGCAAGTTCATTTTTTTAAATCTGTTTAAAAATTATATCAATTTTGACTTCAATATAATGTAATGATAAAGCCACATTTTGAGTATTGTGCATCAATTTTATTTTTAAATAATAAAGAAATGATGGAGAGATTACAGAAGTTACAAAATAAGGTAATGCGGTATGTTCTCAAAGTTAATAAATACCCTTCAAGTGAACTTATGTTAGAAACATTAGATTGGATAAACGTCAAACGATTAATTCACATAAATGCTTTGATTTTAATTTATAATTGAAAAATACCATGTTGCCAAAATACCTCACACAAGATTTGACATATGTGAATGAAGTTCAAAATTATAACTTGAGAAATGCCTCAGACTTTAGATTGAAATTCTACAGAAATGAAAAATCTAAAAACAGGTTAATGTATGTCATGTCTAAGTTTATTTAATTCTTTGCCGGCAAACTTAAAAAATGAAAGAATTTTTTTAATGTAAGGATGAAATTAAATAATATTGTAAATTATAGTTAATTATATAAATATAGAAAAATATTTGAATTAAATACTAAATAAAAAATTAAATAAATAAAAATGTTTGATAGTTTTCTTAAGCCAATCAAAAATATAAAATCTTGATTATTTCCGATTACCATAGATCAAATTAATTACCTCAGATCGGAAATGAAAGGCAGAGGAATACTTCCGCTTTATCATCTTCTAAATAGCTGATTTATGCTATTTCGATCCCATAAAAGAGGTTTTGTATAGGAATCTCTATCTAAGCTTTTTTTTATATGTGATGTCTAGTAAAAAGCCATAAACGCACTAAATAACAATTTAATACAGTGATGATTTTGGACACCGTCCATCCACATTTTATAAAATTTGTTAATAAAACCAAAGTAATACTCTACCCAGTTAAAAATCATTTATTTAAGGCGGCCACTGTTTCGCGTGTAGTAACAGAGCCTTAGAGCCATAATCATTATGACGTAGTTTTTAGAAACGTGGCGTAAGTAAAAATGGTGTTTTTAGCTTCAAGTTTTTCAATGAAAAAGCAGATGTCTGGTGCCATCACTTAGTTAAACCGGAAAATTCTTATGCATACACCTGGGTATGTGACGAATTAAAATAATACTTGCTAAATTTATCTTTAGTTTAACTAGTGTACGTCAGATGTCTAAGATGTTTACAGAAAAATACGAAAAAAAATTATTTAATCGCAAAATTATCACACGCTTTTAATATTTTGTGAATTTGTTTTGCTTTCCTTACAATTTCACGAAATTTTTACTGTCATCACTGCCATCTATGTAATATATATTTACTTAATAACCACACGATTTGCAGCAAGCTTTTATTCCAATTTGACCAGAAAGAAAATGAAAACGATTTACTTAAACGACATACATAAGTGTTGAAATATAAACATTTATCAAAATATTTTACAAATTATAATTAAGTACTTGTAACGTTTTAATTTAAAAATTTGTGTCAGGAAAAAAAGTGATTTCCCATATGTTTTGTGTGTTGTAATATGAAATGATTGGTTTTTCCTCGTTTCTAATTCCTTTATAAAAGCTTCGTTTTTGTCAAAACTTGAAGTTAAAAAACACCATTTTTACTATAGATTCGTAGGGAAATCAGTGGAAAGTTATACCACTAAAAAAGCATCTAAAAAATACGACATAATGATTATGGCTCTATACTCTAGAAGGCTCTTCTATGGTTTTGTGTAATCAAAGTTATGGTTAAGTTTATGAAACTAGAGATAGGTTTATACTCGTAAATAATTTCAACAATCTCGTGTTAAATATTATAAAATTACATTAATTCGTAAATTATTTAAATTACTTACAGCGTAACCAACCACGCCATGAACACGTTTATATCAATTTCAGTTTTGCCACAACAGTTATAATTATATTTAACAAACAATTATATTTAAATTAATTTATCAGAATACAAAGTATATACAAATGTAAATCGATATCTTTACCGTACCCCTTATCAATTCATTATTATCATTTTTAATTTCGAAAAAAGCTTGTTTTTAATTTTTTTTTTCATTTAAAGCTTATACAATCAACCATTTTTATATATTTTAATTTTTTTTCCAATCCAAAAGAGAAAATGATTTTTTTTATAACGTTATAATGGAAAAGTGGAACAAACAGAATAAAATAAAAGCATTACAACAATTTAAATACTTTTTGATTAGTAAGCAAAATTCTGGATAAACTGGAAATAATTTCGATACACATATACATGCATAAAAAATGAATAGTTGATGGTGAGGGAACGAGATAATATTAAAATACAAATTAAACATAATTTAAATATAAATGAATTTTTGATTGAAAATGGGAAGAAACGGGCGACTGAACTTATTTTCTGTGCTTTTAAAGATTTTGATCGGTTATTTGGATTTTATAATTAAAATATCTTACGGTTATTTAAAAAGCAAAAAAAAAAAAATGATAAAATAAACGAATGAAAAATAAAAATGATTTCGAATTTTTTGTTGCGGTCGATAATATTATTTTTAACAAAGAGAGATTATGTAGATGGAAAATTCAAGAATTTTTTATGAAAAAGATATGAAATGTATTAAGAAAACATTATTTTATTGTAACATCAAGATAAGTTGTCTATAAAACACTAAACCCCCTAGAAAATGAAAAGAAAATTCGCATTTAGTTTTTCGGTATAATTATTGCTTTATTTTCGCTAAAATCGTCTGGAATATAATTTTTTTAATTTAAAATATTATTGTGTGGTACATTCGGTCATGATCCAGAACACTTTAGATAAAATAAAGCTTCGGTTTATAGTGGGTTTTGCTATTTAGTCTTCAAATTGGAAATAATTCGAAGGTTTAAACATAATGAGTCTGACTTAGGCCCCTACTCACAAAATGTAAAGTCGCTCTGTAACCGTAAAATTTCCGATTAGTACTAAAATGGTATACCCAAATTTTACCAAGCCTCTATCAACGTAAATTTTACTCTGTAAGTTTACATTGACAAATTTGTTGACGTTAAGCTACATATATTGATTTTATTGGCCCATAACTCGGCAGAGTAACAATTTTTCGACATATTTTTTCAGGAACTACTACTTTCGATAGAATCTATCTATCTAATATGATTTAATTTGTAGTTTTTGAGATTTGCGCTAACCAAATTTTCAATTAAGATTTCTTTGTGTAGGTAATTCTTATCAAAATAACTTTTTTTCTTTTAAATTTTGGTAAAGGTTTGAGGAACTGTCAATGAGTCCAGGAAACAACTGTTGTATAACCTTGCCTCATTTACAAAATCTAAATACGTAATTCTAAAAGAAAATACATAAGTCATACACATTCTGCAAATAAATACACAAAACTAACGGATTATATTACAATCCGCATTCCATATAGGAATCCCCAGCAACAACAAACAAAAAATAGTAAACATAAAGCAAAATTGACCTATTTAAAAAAGAAAACTATATACATAAAGATAACGCGAAAACAAAATAATATACACGCGCGCGCTACAATAACATTTTTTTTTCTCAATTAAAAGATAAGAATAAATATAATATCGTATACATACAATGTTGCGTTCATACAAATTAATTTTTTTACGTAATACATTTAATTTGGACTTGATCGACATTTAAGCAATTGAATAAATTTTTGGTGACATCTTTGGTTCAAAAGCAATAAGAAAAATTATTAGTGGACGTTTAGGCGAAAAAATATTCACACGCGAAAAATGTAAGCTAAGCATTTTTCATCAAAGTTATAAAAAAATAAAATATTGAAACACGAGAGTCACACAAGCTAAATTAAAAATTACCGATCAAGCAATTTCCAAAGAAAAAAAATTATTTTTTTTAACGGATGTATCGTCTCGCTTTTCGGTGGAAAAAAACTTTTGAAAAATAAAATTTTAATATGAGACAATTGGAAATAGAAAAAAATGAAATTGTTGGTAGTCGACATGAAAATCTTTATGTATATAAGCTGAGGGATTAAAGTAGTTTTTATCAGTCCATCGATCATAACAAAGAAGTAAACATATACATTTTTTTAGTCTTTTTAACAAGCATCAAAAGTATACAAGTGCAGTTTCTTTAAAATAAAAATATAAATCAAATAGTCAATCCAATTGTTATCACATTCACAAGTAGAAATTTCTCTCTGCACAAAAAAAATAAAAGTAATACGACATTTTGCGACCAGTATTGTGCTGCTAGTTTGAAATTTGTTTTAAATTTTGTGTTAATATCAACTCATATAAAAAAAATAATAAAAATCTGTGTACAACCAATTTATAAATTTTGCAAACTCTAAAAGAAAATTGTAATAATTGTCCAAGAACTGTAAAGTGAAGTGAATAATATAAATTCAGTCGAAATATATCAAGAATTCTAATCAAAGTTCCGGGTTTATTATTTTCCACAAGAAGCAGAGATCCATTAGTTCCGAATAATAGCTGAACATCTTTAGCGGCAATTTGAATGTAAGTATCTCCCTCCCTCATCATACTAATCACAACCATTACGGCTCTATGACATTGTAGCACCGAATCTCCGTTTAGTAACGGAGAGGGAAACCAACACGTGTAAAGCATATGTTTTCCCAGTGACTACCTTGTCCCCTAGAGTATCCGACTAGTTATACTAACACTGTGCTATAACGCACTACTTTCATATAGCTTGACTGTTTAGGCCCGACGATACAGAGATAACCCCCACCAGAGGTAAGTTATCGACTACTCTCTATTTAGAATCAACCTAGCGAAATACTAAAATACAGAATTGGCCCCCACCAGCGGTAAGCCAACTACAACCTATAACTGATATTAACATCAACGACGAAATCTATCGATACTAGGAGCCGTTGTACCGTTACTAATCTAACAGTATAGTAAAGGCAATTACTGCCTACTTAGATCTTGCATCATTAGCTGTACCGAAGTAAGTGCGAAGGAAGATAATTGAAAAGGAAATTAATGATCGAATATTATTTTAACCAAGATATAATTCATAAGCCAGACTTCAAATTGATTGAGATTCAAATGATCAAAATCAACTCGTAAAAATCAGCTATAACAAATGAGATGTCATATATCTTCATTAAATAAAATTATTCACCATTCGGAAAAATTTCATGGTTGATTATATACATATATACGATAGTAAAATAAGACGATTTCACAGAACCGATGCGAATATCGTTAACGATTATAAGATATTCAACATTTAGAACCTAAGTTGTACTATACCAAAAATAAATATCCAACACAACATCTGATCTCATTTGAGAAAGTGTTTAGCTTCTTGTGAGATTTCTTAGCCAATATGACAATGGTCTATAGGACACCATAAAGCAAAGGTACGCCTTGCCTCAGGCAATCCTGTACCCTGTCAACTAAATTCAAATAAATACCTTACACATGCAAGAAAACTGAAGGTATAAAATGATTAGCCCATTTATCGTATTTTGGTTCGGTGTGAAATTGTAGGCTATCGCGGATTACAAAAGATGGCGGACCAAATACAAAAAACAAATATACCAGTTTATGTATTTTTTTTCTGACAAAACCCCAAAAATTTTCCGAAATTAATTCACGGAAAAAGGCCCGGCGGATCCTATTCTGTGAAAAATAGTTTAACCTACCTACAAATACAGTGGTGATCAAAATAATAGGACATTCGGTGATATTTTTGCAAATTTCTAATTAACTAAAAAACAACTTATCTATTTTCAATTATTATTTTTTATTTACATAGCACAAATATCAACTTACAAACTGAATATAAAACAAAACAAATTAACTTTTCATATCACAAATAGGCTGTTCAAAATAATAGGACAGTTAACTTCTGAATAAATTTTTAATCTTGTTTTGTTAATTAAACCTAATATGCATTTTTATTGAATAGTATTGGTCATCGGTACATCCCTAGAGCCCACCAGCCCCGGGCATTTGTAAACGTTCCTTTATTCCAAATTCGACAAATTTGAGTTCAACAATTTCTGTTTATTTTTGTGTTTCTCAACGGCCATTGCGCGATCCCCACTTTATAATCGTTGTTAAACTAATATTTTGCTTACCTCGATGTATTCTTTGGGTCGCTATCCTGCTGAAAACACCAGCCTGGTGGTTTATCGTCTTCGATATAACCGAGCATTAGATAAGTTAATAATATGAATGTAAACAACCGCCACCATTCCATTTTCCGGGAAATAAATTATAATGTTCCGCGCCAGAAAAAATCTCGCTATACCACAATAAACAACGACCATGCATGCTTAATCGTCTTTTTCGTATGTTAGGGCAAAAGCTTGTATTGGGCTGAGATCGTTCATAATGTCGGCCTTCAGAACCAAACAGATTGATTTTTTTTTGTCAATGCATAGTACTTTTCTCCACCTTTTTGGTTTCAATATTTTGCTTGGATAAAGAAAGAATGGCTCGGACATTTCAATCTATTTGAAGTATCTGTTTGCGAATGATCCCTGTAACGATTTAAGATTTCAATAACAAAATTTTGACCTACCGCAAAATAAATGATTTTTTTGAACATTTTAGCTTTAGGTAGCTACATATCAAAATGAGTGTGCAACCACATGTGCGGTCGAAACCTTAGCCTAAGAACTTCTTTAATTTGTTAGATGTGATAGAAGAATGTTTCTTTGCAGTTCGGCCAATTAAAGTGCCCAGTAGGGTGGTATTTTAGGTAACACAACGACCAACCATACCTGAGAGCAAACCACGGGATTATTTAAGTAAATTACAACTGCCGGATTAGTCACCTGATCTGAATCTGATCAAAATTGTTGGAATCAAGTAAAAGTAGCTCTTAATAATGAGAAATATAAAAATAAACAGAAATTTTAGAATTCAAATTTGTCGAATTTGGAATAAGTGGTCATACAGGTCATAAGGTCATACGAATACTATTCAATAAAATCGCATATTGGGTTTAATCATACACAAACCAGATTAAAAAAAACGAGGTAGGCTGTGTCTTCTACACAGGCGTAGGTGTTTCCCGTGATAACGTGTATGGGTTTGTTAAAATAAATTTATTTATTATTAGCATCATGTAATGAAAGTACAGTGGTTGTTTACAAACGATTAAGCACTAGGCGATGGTACGAGAAGTACGATATGAAGCGCAGGGTCTCAGCGGTGATGTGACTGACGAATGCAAGATCCAAACAAGCGCCTCCTAAAGTCGTCGAGGCATAATATTATCACAATGGCGTCATCAGGCGGAAAAGGAACCGACGTCGCGAACCTCTGATTTCAATCGATTTAAATGCTTGAACCAGTGTAGCGGGAGAATGGCTCATCCGATCGGAAATCCGATGGTGTCAATTTTTGCGTAAAAAATCAGTAGTTTTTAATTTATTATAAATTAAATTAATTAATCCCCACATAAATTTTAATTAAAAATTCAAACTACAAAATAGCGAATTACAGAGATTGAGGGCAATATAGCGAGAGAATGCCTCATCAGATAGGAGCAATTCGGGTATTAATTTTTCCTTGATAATACTGTGGCAGATAATTTATTTTAAATTAAAATAATTGATCTCGACATACACGTAGAAAACAGCGGTTTACAATCAACCATGAGAATCCCTTATCTGATCGGAGCCATTCTAGTGTGAATTTGTGCATAAAGAAACTGTGGTAGATAACTTATTGTTAATTAAAATAATAAAATAATAACAATTCGTTTCAATACGAATTGAAAAACATAAAATTTTGTATTGTAAACCAAGGAATATATTATGTATATATCACAGATTGTCTCACTGATTGACTCCGGAATGCTCGCTTTCCAGAATATTTGATTGCAGTTTTTTGAATTGGGGAAAAATTTTCTTCAAACGATGCCTAACTACAAAAATACGATAGTTGCTGGTGCCAAATAGATTCATGCGATATACTTCAAGGAGTCAGTTCTAGATTTTACAAGTTGCGCCTAACCTAACCAACGTTAAGATACAACTTACAAATCGGTCTTTTACCTAAAAAAAATTTGAATGCAATTTTGGAGGTCCCTAACAGGTAATTATATATAAATTGTACCCGTCTTAGGATGGGCTGTACCCCCTAGTTATTATTAATTGTGCGGTAATTTGTTTAAAGCACCTTCTGGTTTAACTAAATGCGTTTTAATTTAATAATTTATTATTATTAAATTGAGACGAAATGCCATTTAATTATAGGTTATCTAAACATTTTAATTAATTAGGTTAAAACCTACTATTCCTAAGTGGAGGTATCAATAGAAAACTGTGTTGCTATTTTACTGTGTTGCTTTCTTCGCTAGGCATTTTCGATATCCAAAAATAAACCAGCTAAGGCGTTGTAAATTGATTTTAAGCGATAAGGGCGGCCTATTGTACCGCTTGATTCAATTGAGCAGCTTTTATGGTTACCTTAATGGCAAAATGTTCATAAAACATTAGATTTCAAGACTGAATACATAAATATACTGTAAAGTTTAATAAACAAATTTTAAACCCACACCATAAGAAACGACTCTAACCCGTTTTTTTAAAAAAAAATCGTTACTTTTTATCTCCACATTCTGATGCCCTGTTAAAATAAACCAATTTTGTTTTTTGAGATAATTAATCAGGTCACACGTCAAAGGGGTAAAAATTGACTGGAGATAACAGTAACATTTTAAGATTTCTACTCCAGTTTGTATACTTGTGGCGAGTAAACCGACGGGAAAGTAAATTTTTACTAATGCCGTTTAAACGTCAAATGGTCTGGGGTAAATGAACACAAAAAGGTAGTAGATTTGTTGATATTTTTTTTTGCATTTTTTCATCAATAAGCGCAGGAAAATTGTGGAGACGATAATTGTTTTCCCCTAAACGCAGTGCACTCAAAAAGACAAAATTGCATTGTATAACGAAAACATTTGTCTGTTCAAAAAAGAAGAAAATTTTCAGTTGGAAAAAAGATATTAAAGTGTTCACATGTTGAATAAAAGTACACAGCCATGTTCAAACTGGTTGTTCAATAAATATAAATAAACAATCATTAAATAAATAAAAATTAAAATACTATTATTAAATTGGTGTTTTAATTAAACTAATACAGTTCGCATACCTATTTATTGAAGTGCAAGTTGTACGTGGAGGACTCCTGAATAGCGGACACGTTTATTAAAAGATTTTTTATAGTGCTCGCTGAGCAAGAAACTATAAATTGGTGACCCCGACGTGATCCGCAGGAGCAGAAACACACAGCAGCACGCTCAGGGCGACCAAAAGCAGTCGCTAAATATTAGAGAGTGCAGTAGAACCAGAAGCAGTCGCTAAATATTAGAGAGTGCAGTAGAACTAGGAGCAGCGGTAGTGCAGCACGAAGGAAGACCGGCGACGAGCAGCTCAACAGTAACAAACTACTACAGTACTAACTAACTGAGGTCATAGCCCCCACCAAGTGGCAAGCGCTCAGCTGAGTTGGTAGTAACCAGTAGATTATCAAGTTCCAGCAGTAACCTACCGTGGACCATTCCGGCAGTCAAACAGTTTATTCAAGCGGGTGCACTGCGTGGCCGGGAAAACAATCGTAAGTTGAACTCTAAATATTTTATTATTTTCCTGGTTAAAGAGCTTATTGAAGAAAAGAATTTTAAAATATTATTGTGTATTTGCGTTTTTATTTCATCGCATTCCGATTGAGTTCATTTGCTCCACCTAATTGTGTTTTTGGTTTCGTTGCGTGAATTTCTCGTTTTTATTATATTTTTCTTTTTGTTTATTTTCGTTTGGGATTTTGTTAACCAAATATTTGCACGAATTCGGTGCTGAGAATATTTTGGTTTATTTTTATTTTTCGTTTCGTTAACCGTGATTCGCGTAAAATCGGGAATTTAGAACGGCATATACATATATATATATATATATATTAGTTGTGTTAAGTGCGCGGTTTCCTGAATAATAGATGAGTTTTAACGCAGACGGTACACCTGTGTCAACGGAGGCTCCGGATGAGCGACAACCAGGAGCAACGGTGACGTTAACTACACTACAATTGCAGGAATACGTGGACGAGCAATTACGTCTAAGACAAGCGTCCCATATTGGGTTTAACGGCACGGGAGCCACCAGTTCCAGCCAAAATGGTGCAACCCATGCAAGTGGTGTTCTACCGACACACAGTCTCGCTGCTGTGGCTTTCAAGGCGCCGCAGCCCTTGTATAAGCAGAATCCGGTAGTCTGGTTCACTATACTAGAACAATCATTTCAACTGGCCAATCTTAGAACGGAACAGACGAAGTATGCTCATGCACTGGCCGCATTGGACGCACGGCACCACGATTCATTTGCCGATCTTATTTTACGAGATAAAGGTACGGTCCCGTATACAACATTCAAAGAAGAGGTAATTCGAGTGTTAGGTGAGTCGGAAAGGTCAAAACTAAACAATATTCTGCACGGATTAACTCTTGGGGACCAAAAACCTTCGCAACTGTTAAATAAGTTCAGGTTAAACGCGGGGCGAGCTTTTGATGAGAACGCACTGCGTCAGTTATGGCTAAAGAGATTGCCGGCGCAGGTTCAGATGATCCTCACGACCTTCGAGAACGACGTACCCTTAGTCACGTTAGCAGCGCGCGCGGACAATATAATGGAGACCATGACACAGTCCCATAGCTACGCAGTAGCCAGTATAGCATCAACAACATCTAACGTGACAAAAACGTCCATGGGCAACGAATCTGCACCGGACAAACCAGGAATGGAAGAGCGATTAGAAAGATTAACGGGTATGATTGCAGAGCTGTGCGGTGTTTTCAAAAATTCACGCTCTCGATCAAATTCGCAAACACCGAGCAACAACAACAACAGAAATCGCTCGCGGTCGCATTCCAGGTCTCGAATAAACCCTAAATACGAGCAATGCTACTACCACTTTAAATTTGGCACGAACGCTCGAAAATGCATAGCTGGATGCAAATTTTATAATGAACATACCACCGAAAGCAAAACGAATTTTTAGACAACCATCAAAGAATCGCGGCGTCCATTGATGGGTATACCACTAGCCGTTTACTTATATTTGATGCGGGATCAAAATTCAAGTTTCTAATCGACACGGGGGCAGACGTGTCAGTCATTCCGGTGAAGTTCTTGCAAGGTTCACCAGTAGCAGTGACATGCAGATTGTTCGCAGCGAATGGCTCTCCGGTGCAAGCGTTCGGCACAAAGATCCTGAAACTGGATATCGGACTGCGGCGAGAATTTAAGTGGGAATTCGTGGTAGCGGACGTGTCGATGCCTATGATAGGGGCGGATTTTTTAAAACATTCAGGTCTTCTAGTGGACATCCAGGGACAGAGGATTATAGATCCAGTAACCTTCTTGTTTGTGAAAGGTACTATTTCGAATGAGTCAAATCCGGCCTTATCATTTCTCGACAAATCAATGCTGAACCCCCAAATTCAAAATTTACTGGCAAAATTCTCAGAGGTTACAAATAGTGGCCTAAGTTCAAAAATTATTAAGCACACTGTCACCCATCGTTTGGAAACAAACGGGGCACCGGTGGCTTGTAAGACACGGCGTTTAGCACCTGACAAGCTTCGAATTGCTAAAATCGAATTCGAGCATCTGATGGCTCAGGGAATTTGTAGGCCCAGTAGTAGCGCCTGGTCCAGTCCGTTACATTTAGTAATGAAGAAAAATGGAACCTGGAGACCGTGTGGTGACTACAGGTCATTAAACAACATAACCATTCCAGATAGATATCCGATTCCACACCTTCAGGATTTTTCATTTCAGCTTGAAGGCTGTAACATTTTTTCGACCTTAGACCTTGTCCAGGCGTACCACCAAATTCCCATTGAACCGACGGACATACCTAAGACAGCTATCACTACTCCTTTCGGCCTTTTTGAATTTACTAAAATGACGTTTGGACTACGGAATGCAGCACAGACATTTCAACGACTAATGCATTCGGTACTGTTAGGACTAAAATTTTGTTTTGTTTATCTGGATGACGTTTTGATTGCTTCAAAATCAATGGACGAACATTTAGGAGACCTCAAAATTATTTTCGAAAAATTTTCAGAACACGGGCTGATAATTAACGCGGACAAATGCGTATTCGCAGCAACGGAAATTTTATTTTTAGGACATAGGGTCACTGGGCAAGGTATACTTCCAAATCAAGACCGCATCCAAATTATTAAAAATTACAAACGCCCGGAAACGATTGATGGCATCAAAAGATTTCTTGGCACCATTAATTTCTATAGACGATTTATTCCTCATGCGGCAGCTGATCAGATGGTCCTCAACGATCTACTGAAAGGCTACAAAAAGAACGCGAAAACCAAAATTGAATGGTCAGAGGAAACCATACTGGCTTTTGAAACATGCAAAGAAAAACTCTGTGACGCTACGCTTCTAGTACAACCCTTCGTCATCTGCACGGCTCGCCATCATGGTTGACGCCTCCGATTCGGCACTTGGGGCCGTGGTTCAGCAGTTTGTCTCCGGCGTCTGGCAACCACTCAGTTTCTTCTCGGTACGTCTTAACGAAACGCAAACAACGGTATAGTGCTTATGACAGAGAGTTGCTTGCAGCTTATTCTGGCATTAAGCACTTCAAATACTTGTTGGAGGGTCGTGAGTTCACCTTGTACACCGATCATAAACCCTTGATCTACGCATTCCAACAAAACCCGGAAAAAGCATCTCCGCGTCAATTCAGGCATCTAGACTTCATCGTCAATTCACTACCGATATTCAACACATCTCCGGCATAAATAATGTCGTCGCAGATACCCTCTCACGCATTAATCAGATTTCTATTCATGAAAGTATTGATTATGCAAAAATAGCAGATGCACAAACCAATGATGACGAACTACGAGAACTTCTAGGTACAACCTAAATACAAATCTACAATTGGTGCAAATTCCCATAGCGTTCAACACAAACAAAACCATATGTTGTGACGCATCAACTGGTATACCAAGACCGTTTATTCCAAAATTTATTTCGGAAAACTGTTTTTGAATCTTTTCATAACTTGTCACACCCAGGTGTTAAAGCCTCCGTCAAACTATTGACTAAAAACGTCATTTGGCCTTCTATTGCTAAAGATTCAAGAATTATGGCTCAAAATTGTATACCATGTCAAAAATCCAAGATTTCAAGGCACACAAAATCACCTCTTCGGCACTTTTAAAGTTGCATCGCAACGTTTTTCTCAGAGATACATCTTGACATCATTGGTCCACTTCCAATTTCCCGGGAACAATCGTTATTGCGTAACGTTAATTGATCGATTTTCGCGTTGGACTGAGGCGGTTCCAGTGCCAGATATAACTGCGGCCACGGTCGCATTTGCAGTTTTGTCAGTGTGGTAGCTAGATTCGGCGTACCAGAGTTTATTGTTACGACCAGGGAGCACATTCGAATCACAACTATTTTCGGAATTAGCCAAATTATTGGGTTTCCAACACCGACGCACGACGAGTTACAACCCGAAAAGCAACGGCATGATCGAAAGATGGCATCGCACCATCAAAGCGGCAATCATGAGTCATAACCGACCAGACTGGGCAAACATGTTACCACTGATTATGCTCGGGCTGCGGACGTCATTCAGCGAGGAACTCAACGTCACACCGCGGAACTGGTTTATGGAGAATCACTACGTGTACCGGGACAATTTATTAATCAAACTCTCGATAATAAAATTTCCCAAAACGATTTCGTTCTAAATTTAAAAAAACATTTTGACCAAATTCGACCAACACCAGCTTCAAGACATGCAAATAACGTCATTTTTGTTTCAAAGATCTAGACTCTACGACACATGTGTTTTTGAGAACGGATGCTATCAGGAAAGCATTAGAACCCCCGTACACTGAAAGAAATAATTTTTTACCTTGCAACAAGTAAATAAAATTGGTAAAATTAGCTTGTATTTTATTCAAATTCAACTTGTCTTTGAAATGTTCAGTTGACAATAGCAAAGTTAACACAGCTAATATTAATAAAGCAAAACCTCATTTCAAGAGCAGATCCATAATTTTACTTTAAATTGCTAAATTTACAGCATCAATTTTCAAATGCGCTTTTAAATTCCAATTACTATTTAGTTTAAATTAGCTTGTTATATCTATAGCAAATTTAACCTAACCGCTACGTTTAAATATTATACGCTAGGATATATTAAGCGTCTTTTTCCTTAAACTCACATTTTTTGAAATAATTTAATATCAAAAATTATTAAATTGTTGCTTATTACAAGAGTGTGATAGTAGATGAGCTTAACATAAGCGGACATAAACAGACGAAAACAAATTATTTTCTAAACAAAACGCACAAAAATACGATTTTTTTGATTACTTTGGTTGATCTAACGTTTGTTATTAAAAAAAAAAAAAATATTGTATTAGGTATTTTACATGACATTTAATATGAAGCCTGTTTAAAAACATATTTAGTATTATTTAACTTCGTTAGTTATTAATTACATTTATAAACAAAAATCATAAAAGTTTATCATATAGAAAACCATCAAAAATTCTTCTCAGTTGTACTTATAATACTATAAAAGGGTAAAATTAAAAAAAAAAAAACAAGAAACAAATATAAAAAAGATTTCTATGTTTCGAACTTGACCGTTGAAATGCTGAGTGAGACAGAAAATATGAAATGGAAGAGGTTAAGATAATATATGTATGTGTTTCTTTTACTTAAACAATAAAGTAAAATTAGCTCAGTTTATAGTAAAATATAATATTCGGTTCTTTTTTTAATTCGGTTATTTTCGCAGCGAAGTTAAATTAGCTCAGTTTGGTGTAAAATAAAATCACTAAAAAATCCTAAATTCGTTTTTTTTATCTTTTGACCAGATGAAGGCGAACGAATACATTAGTTGTATTTTGTATAGTGAAAAGTAAGCGTAAATGTGCTTGCAATTTAGAATTCGTGTAATACATTTTTTTAATAAAACGTTTCATATATATTAATTTTTCGAAAGAATAAGTAAGTTTATATTATTCTAAATTAATGGAACGTGCGTGTATTAATAAAAAAATTAATTTGTGTTCATAGTGAAATCCTTAATGTGAAAAATATTAAAATTATTAAATTTGCTTTCGTAAACGCGTGTAAATTGTTTGGACCCACCCGCCATCTTCTTTATAATTTTCAACGGTTATGTTTTCTTATATAATAAATAAATGTAAATTATTTAAAGTAATCGATTTCAAGTATGATTTTAATGTCAATTTTGAACGGCTTTTCTGTGTAATAATAATTAAAAGTGAAATATAAAAAGTAATTTTGTAAATTCAGAAATCGACCGCGGCTGGTGTAGTGGCTATATTTATTACAATCATATGTATATTATAAAACATATAATGTAAAAGTTTAATATTCACAATTTAATTAGACCGTTATACGAATGGCCAATCATAATTAAAAATGATTACAAATAATGCATAATATCAAAAAAGTGAGAATTTAGTTTTTACAAATTATCTCGATTTTTATTTAACACGTTGACTGCCATGTGACTCTCCCGTGGGTCACGTTACTGGTTTTTATTAAAACGTCTAAGCATAAATTTGCATTACCCTCACATGCATATGCAATATGTTAATGCTACTATAATTTATCAAATCGCGAATGTGAGTATTTGGTAATTTTAATGTTAAAAACTTTAATTTTTGCGTTTTGGTGATCACATTTTTTATATGTGGCAGTCAACGTGATGACCACCTTAGTTATTTATTAACCTTAAATTTATCTCAATTTTTTTTTTTTTTTTTTTTCTATTTTGAGTTCTTTATAAACCACAGTGCATAATTTGAAGTGCATAGAAAAATCATAGATTATTATTTGAATTTTTCTAATTCAACCAATAAGGTTAGATTGAGTTTTCCGTAAAAAAAAATTTAATTACACAGACGGCAATTCACATCGGAAAGCATATGACTGATTTGTACAATTGTATGTATGTATGTACATCAAAATTGACGATTTTTTCTTTCAACTCAAAAAAATTTGTATTTATAAAAATTGAGATGATTTATAAAATCAAAGATTTTTTTCCATATTTTTGAGAAGAAACATTGTTTGCAATCAATTGTTAATACGATCTAAATTTAACCCTAAAGCCCTACATGGGGGAAAAGATGTTAAAATAAAAATGAAACTAACAATTTCTTCTATTAGGTACTAATAACTTTTTTACCGTTATGTTATGGAAATATATTTGTTGTGATTACGACAAATATATGTCCAATGGCATAACGGTAAAAAATTATGGCCACTAGTAAGTTATTGTAGATATTTTTACATTAATTTTTATTTCAAAATCTATATGGATCACTGGGTGCTCATGTATGACTTTAGTGTTAATGACATTCAAATAAATTATTTCTAGGCTTACCAGCATTATAGCAAAATTTCACCCAAAAGGTAATTAACAAATAATATTATTACCGGAATAATTCGGGACCATTTCACAGCCACAAGAAGAAAGCGTAAGTTAGTTCATTTGCAAATAAAAAATTAATATTGATCATTTTTTATCATTTTAATATATTTTTTTTAGAAATATTTGTCAAATTCAAACACTGATTTCAAATCCATATCTTGAAGTTTAGATGTTTCAAAATCATTATATAAAATAGTTTTTTTTAGCTTTGATTTTCTAAAATAATATGTTTCAATGTTTCCTATGCAATTTTCGCGCGCTTTCGGTTGACATATATATTAATCATTTAAAATTATTGCATACATGTAAAACAAATAGTAGATTTTTATGTTTAGAAGACCATTGTTTACAAAATTTTGACGACATTAGTACTTTTAAGAGACATTTAACAAGACAACACTTTTCTAATCAGACAGTAAGTTTTAGCCCGCCTGATAAAAGTCTTTCAGAAAATATTAATCTTTCTTGTAATAAATCGTTAGTAAGTACCACTGCTATTTCACCACAGTCTATAAATAGTAACGCAGAATATCAAACTGACAATAATTTGGATATTTCGAAAGAAAGTCCAGATTTTGTAGGCAGCTTGCCTTTTTGTGAAAAAACTGAAATTCTAAATTTACAAGTATCATTTATTTTATCTTTGCATAATAGAAACCATTTTACAAGAAAAGACGTTACAGATATTTCAAAACTTATGCAAGAATTTATTTTCAAGCCGTTAAAATATCACATAGCAAAAATTATTGAAAACCTAGAAAATGATTGTAATGTAAGGCAACCTCATAAAGCTAATTTCCTGCCAGTATTAAATTTACTAAACTTTTCTGAAAATGTAGATACAGAGTATAAGTTAATTAAATATTTGACATCAAAAGATCTATTTCAAAACCCAATTCAATTCTCGTTAAACGATCAAATAACTGAGGTGTACCAAAGAGGTATTCCAAACTTAATTGAAAAAAGTTCCAAGGGAATAGTTTTTCCGTTGGAATTTCAATTTAAAAAAATTTTTGAAGTAAAAGGAGTTTTAAACACAGCATTACGAAATATTAGTAATATTGAAAAGTTCAACGAACCTTTATGTCATTTCATCCAAGGTAAGCTTTGGCAAGAAAAAATTAAAAAGTACCCTAATAAAATTTTAATTCCTTTCTTTTTGTATGCAGACGATTTTGAAATCAATAACCCGCTTGGTTCTCACGCTGGGGTACATTCGATTACTGGATTTTATTATAATTTTCCTATCCTAACATCAATTTCTAAGTTGAAAGATATTCACCTCGCAGCTCTAATAAGATCTCAATTCGTAAAAGAATTTGGAAATGATATATCTATGTATACTCTTATAGAAGAAATAAAATCCTTAGAAATTAAGGGGATAGAAATTAATATAGATGATGTATGTTTCCAAGTTCACTTCATTTTAGGTTTAGTATTAGGTGACAACTTGGGTCTAAATACCTTACTCGGTTTCAGCAAATCTTTCTCTGCAAATTATTATTGTCGATTTTGTAAAGCTGAAAAAAAACTTGCTGCAGTTTTATTTGAAGAAAATGTTGAATTAATCCGGAATTTAGAAAATTACAATGGAGATGTCCTTTTAAATGATGTTACAATAACAGGCATTCAAGGTGAATCTATATTTAACCGTATTCCATCTTTTCATGTAATCAATAATTTCGCTGTTGACATTATGCATGATATTTTCGAAGGTGTATGCCATTACAACTTAGCCGAAATTTTATTTGATTTGATTTTTACAAAAAATACTTTGACCTAGTGTTACTAAACAAACTAAAAAACACATTCCCCTATGGTGTAACTGAAGTCGGTAATATTTCAAAAGACATAAAATCAAATCATATTAAGAATAAAAGGTTCAATTTTTCGGCAAGAGAAATGTGGTCTTTCACCCATTTTCTATCATTAATAGTTGGCGATCTTATTCCGGAGCATGATGAAACATGGATATATTTTTGTGAATTTGTAGAATTAATCGACATTTTGCTCTCAACTTATTTTAATGATGATATATTGCATGATTTAAGATTAAGAATTGCAAAGCACAATGAAAAATATACTAAACTATTCAATCAATCTCTTAAACCTAAATTTCATTTTTTGATTCACTATCCCAGGCTAATAAAATATTCCGGACCTTTAAAACATATTTACTGCTTCCGTTACGAAGCAAAGCACTCTGAACTTAAATCTTATGCCAAAAATATAACATCCCGGAAAAACATAACACTCAGTATTGCTATAAAATCGCAATTGAAATTTGCTCATATGATAATCACCCCACCAGAAAATGACATACAATTGAACTTAAAATACTTAACAAAAAATACATTCCCATTGGACTTATTTTATGATTTCGATTTTAATATCCATAATTTACAATTTTACACTTCGATCTTACATAAAGGTACAACTTTTAATACAGAATATTTCATTACTAGATCTAACCGATTTAATATTGAACTTTACAAAATTCATGGAATATTTATTCATGAAGATCCTTATTTGATTGTAAAAAAATACTCGACGCTTTACCTAAAACACTACATTTCATATAAACTTTTATCAGAGTCTGGAAACTATTTGATTTACCCGTTGACATACTTTAATAGTCCGCCGATACATACTTACAAGACTAATATAGGAGATGTTGTGCGCGTAAAAAATTATTTTTGAACTATAAATAAAATATTTTAAGCTAAAAATTTAAGTTTTGTAAATAGATAATTTGTTTTAATTGTTTAGAGTTAGTCAAAATCCATGCAAATGGAACTTGAAACCAAGTTAAACGATACCGGCTCGCTATTTAAAAATACTTTATTAGAACTAGCACAAACTTCAGATGATTATCAAGTGCAACGTATTGAATTTGATGAAACAGCCTTAGAAGAATTTGTTCCTCTACAAGATACTTCCAACACCATTAAATTTTCATCATCATTTGAAACAAATTTCATACCGAATGACTTCACCGAAATGTTTGAATTGCTGAAATCATGGGGGTTGGAAAAATTATATGATAAATTTAAATGTAAATCTAATGAATTTATTGCAATACATTGTTTTTAAAAATATTAAACTATTCTAGATTACGATTTGGATGTTAAAAGCTTAGAAGTTTTAAAAATAAATCAACTAGACCAACTTTTTGTTGCAACCGAGTTTGGAACGAGGGTCATATTTGAACACCACCTTCTGTTGTGGCAAAATAAACTCAATTCTGCTCTTGTAGTAAAGGAGCCTTTGGAACAATCAACTAAATCAAAACTAGTTAACAACGACACAGAAAATCAAGCAAATTCAATGGTAAGCAAATATTTGAATGGTTTTATTACATCTAATATTACAATGAAAGTGAAATTGTCAAGAGTTTGCAATTTCAAATTCGATCTAAAGGGGATCGATCGAAATAAATTTTTAATTCTCGTCAGATTGAAACTGAAATTCTAAATTCTTGAAAATTTGACTATTATGCGGAATAACCTAATATTTCAAACATCTAACATTATTATTTTTTACAGTTTGTCAGAGAGATCCTTCGAGAAACTGAATCCGGAAAAGACATATTTAAGTATTTTAGCGAAAATACTTATATTGAAAATTTTCACCGCGAAAATTTGTGCTCATTACTAGTCGATTATTATTTAATCGCCAAGAACGTGAGGCCCTCTATTAAAGAAATTGGAATAATGGCAGCGGAAATCGTGGAATGTTTTCCTGGAGAAAATTTAGTAAAAATAAAAAAAAAATTGAAGATACTCATTTACTTATGTACCCTGTATTTTAACATTTTAACTATACTCTTAGGACACATATTTCGTTCACCGAAGCCGTCAACCACCAATAGGCAAACTTTTTAATAAATTTCATTACAAAATGAAAAAAATTAACAAATTCTTGAAAAAAACATCTAAACAAACAACATCAACATCAATAATTAATTTATCGCCAAAAGCAACCAAGACACAAATAAGAGTAACAGTTATAGAAGAAAAAACTAAGCCTTCCGACGATTTTCCCAAACTAAAAGCAGAACTACTTAATTTACGAAGTCCAAGAGATTTGCTGTTGCAAAAATGGCAAGCATCTTCTAACGACAGAATGAGGGAAATTGAACAAAATCAAGATTCTTCGCTAACCGAAATTGTCCAGGAATGGCCCCTATATAAACACCCATTTGGGCCAGAACTAGTAAGTATTGAATATTTTTTGTATATTTTTAAAACTTTCTTAACAAAATGGTATTATTACAGATAAATATTGATTTTGCAACGATGTATCCAAACTGTCAGACTCTGTATACCAGGTGGAATGAGTTTTTACAGAAATTTCCCGTTATAGTGGAGAGTAATGTCAAGAATATCAGATACAAAATGAAATTCGCTGAAGCTTGTCGAACAAAAAGTGAACTAAATTATGGTAAGCATATACGAGTAATTATGTACCTATCATGTTAAGGTTAACAGTCAGTTGAACAAATTTTACAGAAACCATAAAAAGAGAGTTACAAACATACCAATGCGTTTTGTAGGAGCTATGTAGCTATATGAACTAAAATTTGTATATTATATAATTCAAATTATATAATATACATAATAACCAATGTTTCGATATCTTTATTCCACCATTGTTCGGCAACTTATAGAATACTGAAATTGTAAATTTTGCATGCTGTTTGCCGTTTAGCCGTTTGCATGAATGGACATGCATGTTATATACTATTCAGCATACACTTATAAATTATTTAGGATATGGATTAAAAAGAGCCTGCTTCATATTAAATTCTAGTGGCATATATTTTAATTTTACATTTTACTTTATCTGCACAACAAATTAATGCTAGCATTTTTTACTCACCGTAAACTCGCGGTTCGAAAAATATTAAATTCAGAAATTACCGAGTTAGCTCAACATGTATGCATTATAATATAATTACGATATAATATTGAAAAATGACATAATATACATATAATATATGCATATGTATTGTGTATGTCCATTATACATAAGCATATTGATCATCCAAAGGAAGAACATAGTAACTCAAGTTGTTGTCAGAAGTCGGACAATTTTTGACGTAATTAAGATATCAAAAATTTCGTTTTAGTACATATTGTTAATGAAAATTCAAAAACTACTCATTTTTCTAATAAATAACTGCTTTTAAGTCATCATGTTTTTCCGTAGGATCATGGATAACTAATACTGAGACCGATTCAAAGTAGCAAATGTTCTATTCTTCTTTTTTTTGTGTTCTTCTATTATTTCTAAGAAAATTTGGTCTTAATATGAAATGATCTAAAGTATTGTGCAACATTTTGAAATTAAAGAGTTTTCATAGAAATATTAGCATAATATAAGAAAAGGAAAATAGAAAATTTGCGTTATGGATCATAATTTTATAAGTATATTGAAGATGGTTCACATATATTTGACATTTTTCATTATTTATTGCAGATACTTACAACATCGAAATTTTTGACTGTCTAAGTGCCCTTTTACCGCCATCAACGTGCAACACAAATTCGAGAACGAAGAATTGTACAAAGTATTCTATAAAAGATAGCCAGAACAGTTTTCTTATTCAGGTTGAAACGTTGGCCCAAATGGAAATTGAGCTGGATAACATCAGAAAAAAATGTCTCATAAATAAAACGCGTTTACAGCCACTATTAATTTGTTTAGGAATGCCAACTGATCCGATACAATTCATTTTAATGATAGACGGGTTTAAATATATATGTGGTAGCTTTTTAGAAGCCGTGGATATTCATTTTAAACTGATCCAAGTGTTTCAATTGGAATACCCTAAGCCTTGTTTTAATGTGTGGTTATTTATTCAATTATATTTTTATAAATTAAAAACGAAATTCGACAAAAAGATACCGTCCGTTGTCACTTTAATGACCGACATAGAAAATAGAATGTGAAATGGGTTAGTTTTAATTTATAATATTGCTTTAAAGATTTAAAAAAAAATTCTAATAATGAATAACTCAACAACCATTTAATCTTGTTTGAGTTTTTATTATTATTTTTTTTAATTAAATAAACTTGCTAAATTAGATGTTTTTTTTAAGTTTGTTCTATGGTTTTTATCAAAGTACATATGCCGAAATGAGTTCTGCATATATGTAGATAATTTAAAATTAAAAGTATAGTGAATTTATGTAACTCCGTATCCCCAATGAAATAATTTTTGCGTTTACAGGATCGTATGAATTTCCAACATAACTAATAAACATTTTTGAAATTCATACAATCCTGTAAGGTAGCAAAAAGTATTTCATTGGGGATGCAGTGTACCTTTGCTTAAATGTTCAAAAAAATTAGGGGAAAAAATGTTGTGGCTGATAAGTCGTTCTTCCCAAATTTATTTCGTTCAATAATAGTTTGACTTAATTTTAAGATTTATTAAGATGAATTAATTAAATTGCATTTTATTTTTTAATAATATTTCATGACGAGAATCGTCAAAAACATTAAAATGTTTATAATACTATATTAAAAGTATGAATAATACTAGAAATAAATTTTTTGTTGAAAAAATAATTTTTTGTTTTTATTTTTACAGACCAAAATTAATAAACTGCTTAAATATGCAATATATATATATATATATATATATATATGTGTGTATATAACCATTTTAATCTAACATTCATTTTGGGTTAATTTAACCATGCTAAGCTGCTGCTAATTTTACTTAATCACTTTACGGTACATTGCTAATTTAACTATATTTCTTGGGTAGATTTATCAAAATATAAAAGCAGACACTGGTTAAAATGGCATATCCATATTGCAAATTTGGCTATTGTGCCCATCTCATTTTGCATTGCCTGATGATTTAAATTAGCTTAGTTCAACATAAAATTTAAGTTAATTTAACCAAGCTAATTTTGATTATTTTACTTTAAAACATACAGTGTATCGCTAAATCAATTATATTATTTTTGTAAATTTAACATAATATAAAATCAGAACTTAGTTAAAATTGCATTGCATTTTACCCATACATTAAGTTAATTAACTATACTAAACACATGCTACTTGTACTTAGCGCTTGGTTAATATTGCCGTTTTGCATTGTAAATTAAAACAACGTAAAATCTGCTTTCCAAATATTGGAAATTTTGCTTTACGGAAAGTGAGCTGAGGTTGAACCTAGTTATTGTGTCAATTTAGCTTTGTTTTTTTATTAAATTCGCCCATATATTTCTTTCAGTGTACACAGGGCCATTTAGAGTGATCCAAAGAGACAAGAAAACTTTCGACATCGAGATTAAAGGCAGGAAAGTTAAAGTCTCGATTGATCGATTGAAACCTTGCCATTCGCATAGCTTAGATGATCCTTCAACAGACATTCAGGAACACGGACTCGAAATTGACACAACGAACGGCGGAAAAACTGGTTCAACGCACAAAGTCTCTTTCGATATCGACGCCAAAATTTCACCGACACGACAAACAACCGTCACCAGGACAGGAAGGATCATCAAGACGCCGACCAGGTTTAAATAATCACCAATATAACACAATCACAGTCCGAAGGAACAACAAAACACGGGACAACAACAAAAAAACACACAATAGTCCAAACAGAGTACGGCACATAAACAACACAAATCACATATGACCTCAGCAGATACCACCCACTTACACATGATACATTACGTGAATTATGGTTAACAAATTCACTGGAAGGGGAGTATTGTGGCGAGTAAACCGACGGGAAAGTAAATTTTTACTAATGCCGTTTAAACGTCAAATGGTCTGGGGTAAATGAACACAAAAAGGTAGTAGATTTGTTGATATTTTTTTTTGCATTTTTTCATCAATAAGCGCAGGAAAATTGTGGAGACGATAATTGTTTTCCCCTAAACGCAGTGCACTCAAAAAGACAAAATTGCATTGTATAACGAAAACATTTGTCTGTTCAAAAAAGAAGAAAATTTTCAGTTGGAAAAAAGATATTAAAGTGTTCACATGTTGAATAAAAGTACACAGCCATGTTCAAACTGGTTGTTCAATAAATATAAATAAACAATCATTAAATAAATAAAAATTAAAATACTATTATTAAATTGGTGTTTTAATTAAACTAATACAGTTCGCATACCTATTTATTGAAGTGCAAGTTGTACGTGGAGGACTCCTGAATAGCGGACACGTTTATTAAAAGATTTTTTATAGTGCTCGCTGAGCAAGAAACTATATACTTATTACATAATTAAGCAAAACCGAGCTGATTGCGTCGTAAAGCAATTTTTTGCAAGTATAGATGCGATAAAATAAGGCACACAACAAAAACTTTTCTATTTTTTTAGTAAAAACATATGGGTCATTTGCATTTAAATCTCACATTTTAATGTTTTCAAGTTTCATGCTTCCTGAATAACAAATTATCATATTTCTTTTTCTTTTAAATTTGGGCGTGAGCAGATTTGTGTTTTGCATTTTATTTTAATAATCTTTTGTGCTATTTTTAATTTTTTTGCAAGGAACATTACTTAAAAATACGTTATTGCGTCATTTTTAAAATTATTAATTTGAAAATACAAAAGATTAATATACCATTTGGAAGTAGAAATATGATAAAAGTGAATAAACATCGGTAAATTAAATTTGTTTTTGAATTTCACAATTTATATATCTAAAATAAGTAAATAAATTTCATGATTAGTAAAGTAACGTTCATTCAATATTTGGTTAAAAATCGAATTTATTAAAAAAATGCTTGGGGACAAAAAAAATGTGAGATTTAAATGCAAATTACCCATATACATAATCACAAAGCATAATTACACAATATGTGTGTATATCGCGGGCACGAAGAGATTGGCCTATTGGACCAAACAAATAAATTACCGAATTTTTTACTTTTAAAACAGTTAAACTTTATTGAATTATTTACCTTCTTTGATGATTGCCGCCAAGACTATCGCCAAAATAAGTATAAATTTAGCCATTGATAAATATTTCACAAGTGAGTTATAAAAATAATTTTTTATTAAAATAAAGCTTTACACTTCTTGTTTTTAGTTTTTAACAACTTTATTGGAGGTTGTCTAACAAGCAACTAATCTTAATAAAAAATTGTACAGTTTTTGTTTTGTCAAATTTAGTTTACAAAATAAATGAACTGGCAATTCATTATTAGTATTGTCCGATCGCCCAGTAACGTTCACACAACCAAAAATTGTTAAAGTAGCAAACATTTGGACATGAAAAAGATGCTCTTCGAATAAGTTAGAAATTAGAATAGATAACATTACTTATTTTTTATACTAGACTATTTAGCAAAATATTTCGCAAAAACTTTACGTTGCGGTTGAGCAACGAGACAATTTTGCTGATGAATTTACGAAACATTTTTTATTGTAGATATATTAGTAATTCATAAGTGTAAGACGAAAACTATTATGTAAGGATTTTATTCATAAAAATACATAAAATGTCACAAACGAAAGCTAATCCAGGGTATAAAACAACTCCCTTATTTCTCATTTCATTTCGGATCGTTAGGAACTTACAACTTTGTTTGATACATATCTTAGCAAAAATTGAATAAATTTAAAATTGTGAGAATCTGATGCCACATACATAATAAACTACCTGGAAGCTATTCCAGCATCGACAAGCGCACGACATCGATGTTGAAATCGTCGCAGATCACAAGAGTTATATCGGAGTCCACACTAACATAGGGCAGTACGTATTGGCTCCAGGAGAATGCCTCATCTGCTCCTATCAGACGAGGCATTCTCCCTTTACAATATCGTCTGATAGGAGCATAAAATAATTGATATTTCGTTTTTTTTTAAATAAATGACACTAAAACAACTTGCAATTTTATTTTTTAAAAATTTAACCTTTACAAAATTTTATTTTATTGCTTCTAGTTGTAAATAGGTATTTATGTACAATTCTGTTATTCTTATCGTAAAGAAGAACTTTATTGAAGTGACTAAGCAAATTTCAAAATATTTTTATTATTCTAGTTAATGCTATTGTTGCAAACGCAACAATTCACAGCAATATATTCTGGAGCTGGTTGTCATCACAGAAGAAAACTCGCAATCCAAAGATTTTATTCAAACCTGCAAAACAGGTCGCAGGGTCGCAAAGTCGTCGAGGCTAGTGTGTTGAACACGCAGACGCAGTCTAGGTCAAAGGTGTCCATGATGAAGCACACGAATTCGGGTTAAGCGATGACATGGATATTGAAATCGCCGCAGAGCACAAGAGGTATATCCACACTGACATGGCGATACGTATACTGGCTCCGGGAGAATGTCTCATCTGCTTCTATCAGATGTATTCTCCCTTTACCCCTCCCCCTTCTGTAGCATCGTAAATCGCCACTTTGTAGATCTAAATTTTAATTAAAATTTATGTGAAAATTAAATATTTTAGTTTACAATTTCTCTATGCATAAATTAACACTAGAATTGCTCCGATCTGGGCAAGGATTTTGTTCAAAAATCGAGACTTGGGAGTTGCAATTTTTATCGGCTTACTAGATGTACGATAATATTAAAATTAAACCAAACAACAATAATATTTACTGCTGCATATCTAGTACGTACACGAAAATCGCAACTCACAAGTCTCGTTTTTTGAACAAAATCTTTGCACAGATGAGGATGGTTCTCTCGCTATAGGGCGCCGTCTAAATGGCAAACAACATTTAACAAAGTTACGTTTCATCAAAATATCTTTGGCAAATTTGCATAATTGGCAAATATCATATGACAAAACAAATTGAATGGCAAATGTAAGTGTAATCAAAAAATCTATTATCAATTTGACAGGTACGATGTAAATGGTATTTTTAAATGATTTTGAATACATTTTTGGAATATACATAATTAGCCTATAACTTAGCTGTTTCTTAAGCTATTGTGATTAAATTTGACAGGTACGGTGGAAATAGAATTGTTAAATGATTTTTGGGTGCATTTTTGGAATATCGAATATCGATAAATAATTTATCTGCCACAGTAGTATCAAGCACAAATTAATAACCGAATTGCTCCGATCTGATGAGGCATTCTCTCACTATATTGCCCTCAATCTCTGTAATTCGCTATTTTGTAGTTTGAATTTTTAATTAAAATTTATGTGGGGATTAATTAATTTAATTAATAATAAATTAAAAACTACTGTTTTTTTACGCAAAAATTGACACCATCGGATTTCCGATCGGATGAGCCATTCTCTCGCTACACTGGTTCAAGCATTTAAATCGATTGAAATCAGAGGTTCGCGGCGCGGGTTCCTTTTCCGCCTAATGACGCCATTGTGATAATATTATGCGTGAAGCATAAAGCCGAAGGACCAACCTAAGCAATCATATCCATAAATTAAAGGTAATGCTTATAGTTGATTAGTAATTGCCCACGACCAAGGGCTAAATTTCGAGTTAATTTTCTGAACATGCGGTGTAAAACGTTATCACGTCAAAATTAATTCTGAAGTTAACTGTCTCTCTTATTATTTCGAACAGCCCATTTGTGATATAAAAAGTTATTTTTTTTTTTTTTATATTTTCTTTTGATAAATTCAATATGATTTTTTATATTTAAATATTTGTGCTATGTAAATAAAATAAATAATTAAAAATTGATAAGTAGTTTTTAGTTAATTAGGAATTTGCAAAAAAATCACGGTATGTCCTATTATTTTGAACACCACTGTATCAAGTAACCTGCAAATAATCTCATATAATCTCATTCTCATTCGTTTGACTTTCAAGCCAGAATGATATGTTATTGTTTTTGACATTTCGATTTAGCAAAGGCTACTATTTTTCTTACAGCGGCAAAGTGCCGATCTAGATGAAAAAGTTTGAAATTGAGTCACGGATCCAAAACAATCATAATTACTAAATAATATTTTCGAATTTTCGTTTAGAAAATAAATCTGATGAGTTACTAGCTGTCTTCCATTCACGGTAGTAGAGTACTCACAAGTGCTTGGAGCTACTCTCAACTACTCATTCTCATACGAAGATGGAAACGAGAGTATTTTATTATGTTCGAGTTTCTTTGATTTTTGGTAATGTTTAATGTTAAATTTAATAGAAAATTATTTTGTTGTTTGTGTTATATTTTTAAGAAAAATGAATTTAAATACCAATGCGATAAATATCAATGCTTTCTCTTTATTATATGTCCAATTTTTTGTTATATTTTCAATCTAATTTTATTTATCGCCATTACTATAATACACAACTACAAAAGAATAAAAAAAACAACTAACCAGATGGCTATATGTTTTACTTGTGTGACTCAATTGAATCGTTTATTCGAGAAAGGGCTTATGTCCACTTTTTGTCAAAATTAGTATTATGAAGGTTTTGTACCACAGACAGGTAAATATATACGTTTTATGGCAAGACGACATTACCATATGGTTAATGGAACAGCACCTACCTTGCAAAAAAAAGCCATTTATTCTAGAAAGGGCTCATGTCCAGGACATGTGCTCTTTAAATATACTAAACTAATATTTAAAAAGTAAAATATTGTTGTGTTTTTACTTTTCGTTTATTTTATAACATGCTTATACTACTGTACAGTATTGTGATATACATCTGTGACAAATTTTATTTCAAAACATTCATCAGTTTTTGTTTTACGCTTGGTTTTGTACGACGCTAAAAGTGCATTCGGATTTTTACAATTTCTAATTATAATGAGCAAAGAAAATTAGCATTAAATTTTGTTTGCGAAATGAAATTTCGGGTGCAGAAACGTTAAGGATGTTGCAGAAAGCCCTCGGGGACCATGATTTGTCGGAAAGGAATGTTTACAAGTGGTATAAGCAGTTCAAAGAAAGCCGTGAAAGTGTTTAAGGCCATGTTGACAGTTTTCATCGATTATCGTGGTGTTGTCCATTCAGAATTCCTTCCACCCGGCCAAACCATCAACAAATAGTATTATTTGAGTGTTATGCGTCGTTTGCGTTACGCTGTTCGCAAGAAGAGGTCAGAATTGTGAGCAGACAATTCTTGGTATTTGCACCACGATATTGCATCTTCTCACACTGCGCTCGTTCTTGTGACTTTTTCGCCAAAAATTCGATCCATATCGTTCCACAAACCTCCGTATTTGTCTGATTTAGCACCGTGTGACTTCTGGCTATTCCCGAAACTCTACCGACGACAACGACTACTGCGGGAAATCATTTTGAGACGATAGAAGATATAAAACGTGAATCGCTACGCGCTTTGAAGGCTACCCCGGAAGGCAACTTTAATTCTTGTTTCGAAAATACGTTAGCATAAGTGTATTGTGTCGGGAGGGGATTACTTCGAAGGCGACGAAATACAGAAGAATAAATAAATATTTTTTGAAATAAATAAAAACTGGCTTTACGTTTTGGTCACAGTAGTATATAGCGACAAATCACTAAACTAATCTACCGCAATATATACTATGTGTAGAGACAGCAAGGCTTGTATAGACATTTGTGTTAGTTTTGAGTAAACTCAGTTTCGCTAATTATTCTATTTAGTGCCATAATGCTTATCGGTTTTTTTAAGAGTAATGCCCTGGGACTTATTGCAACAACTACTTATCACTTATTACTTATCAACTTATCATAATTTTTGATAATTTTCTGTTGCACTAAATTTAAATTTGATAAGTATTTTATTGAGTTATATTAAGTAATAAGCACTCACTTATCAAAATTATGTTGCACCAATTCGCGAAATGATAAATGATAAGTAATATTTTGATAAGCGATAAGTTTGAGGTTTTTGATAAGTTTTTCATAATTCTGTTGCACCAAAAGTTTTAACTTATCAATAATCGACTCCATTTATTGATAATTATCCAAAATATCAATAAGAAAAATTTCACTACTCAAAAAAATTGATAAGAGCTACAAATTATACTGGCATAACGGGTCTGTTAAAAACATTTTTTTTCCTGTTACTGGTAAGATGAGAACTTCTGTTCAATATTTATTATTATAAAACTATGATTGTGATACAAGATTAAAAAGTGGCCAATTAAAGTGGAACTTACCTGTTTCTTGACCGATTTTGATGAAATTTGACGTGGGCGGTGGAAATGGGTTTCTAAAATGGTTTTTAGATAAAGTTCTGGAATATGGCCAATTAGGAAGGAACTTGGCCATTTCTTATCCGATTTTGATGAAATTGAGCATGCACAATGGAAATGGGACTCGTAAATGATTTTTAGAGGAGGTTCTGGTATATGGCCAATTAGGAAGGAACTTAGCCATTTATTAACCGGTTTTGATTAAATTGAGCATGTACGATGGAAATGGGATTCTTAAATGATTTTTAGAGGAAGTTCTGGAATATGGCCAATTAGGAAGGAGCTTGCCCATTTCTTATCCAATTTTGATGAAATTGAGCATGCACAATGGAAATGGGATTCTAAAATGATTTTTAGAGGAAGTTCTGGAATATGATCAAATATTAAGAAACTTAACCATATTCCAGACCTACATCTATAAATCATTTTTAAATCTCAATTCCTCTTGTACCTTTCAAATTTCATCCTAATCGGTTGAGAAATAACGAAGTTCCATCCTACTTGGCCATATTCCAGAACTTCGTCTAAAAATCATTTTAGAATCCCATTTTCATTGTACCTATCGAATTTCATCCTAATCGGTTGATAAATAGTCAAGTTCCATCCTACTTGGCCATATTCCAGAACTTCATCTAAAAATCATTTTAGAATCCCATTTTCATTGTATCTTTCGAGTTTCATCCTAATCGGTTGAGAAATAGCCAAGTTCCATCATACTTGGCCATATTCCAGAACTTCATCCAGAACGTCATGGCCATATTCCAGAACCTTCTCAAAGAGCATTTGATACTGTAAACGTAATAAATATTAAAAAAAATATGTGACTTGCAAAAAGCCCTAAATTACAAATTTGAAAAAGTGGACATGAGCCCTTTCAAGAATAAACGATTCGTTTATTCTAGAAAGGGCTCATGTCCAATGAGCATAAAAACTGAAATAATTGACAAATAACCTTGAAATTCAGCTTAACACTTCATAGCGACTCACGTTTTCATCAACGAACTCAAATTCCCTGCTAAACTTATTTTTGTTGACAATATATAGTTTTTTTTATTTCCTGAATAATTTGGAAAAGTGGACATGAGCCCTTTCTCGAATAAACGATTCAATTTCTCATTCCATTGGGTATCTACTCACAAGTATTTCCACGAAGCCGATTTTTCCCATTGGAAGACGGCTATGTAATGATTTAAACCCCTCAAGCTATGACATTGGCGAGAAATATTTAAAATGATATAAGCCTGCCAGCTGTTTTCATACTTTAGTTGAAAAAAATTGTACTTTAAGCAAAAGTATCGATGTGTCTACTATGAACTTTACTTGAGTCCCAATGTCGTGAAAACTGAATAAGAAGATTTTCTTGTAGGACCATTATATCACAATTGAATCGATTTTGAAAATTTTGAATCGATTTTCTAAATCGATTGGGGTTTGTTGGTTGCAGGACCCTTTGCTGTATTAGGATTTCGTAACATCGATTAATAAAATCTCACTAAATATTATGGGGCTCCGTATGCCGTCTTTTCAATATAATCGTAATGCAGATGCTTAGCGAGTTCAATTAACTGAAATGTTCAGTTGGGACCATGTATTTAAGGACAAACAAGTTCAGGACAATCGAAAATGAGACTATAAAGAAGATTTAAAGAGTTGATTTGGAAATTAGGCGTTATGGAAATTAGAAATTAATTAAATGTGTTTATAATTTCTCACATAATTAATTATGTTAGTGTGTTAGAATACATTATATACCAAGTTAAATGAGGTAGCAAATTTCTGTAAAAACATCGGTTTAAACCACATGAAAATGATTAGAAATATATACCATATCACTAACTATATATTATAGCATATACACTATTTAAGTCTTATTAATTTAGAAACGATATAACAGATTTTATCAAGAACATTGCTATTATTTCAGACTAGTACTACACCCAGCTCCTTTATAATATTGTATATACCATATACACACACAGAGAGCTTTGAACTACATAAATTCTAATCTTCCAATTTCTCTTTTAACTCAATTAGACAGTTTTTATCTTTATTCCGTAAATTTTTCTTAATTTTTCTTTGCTCGTTGAAAATCCAAAAATAAGATTTCTCTATCAAATATTTGTTTTTGCTAAAATATAATCAAAAATTCAAATGGATCTTTCTAAGAATAAATATATACGGTATGCTCTACTACATACACATGTATATACTTCAACCACACGAGAAATGTTAAACAGTAACGTTAAAGAAAGCGAGATAAATTTCATACTTTTTTGTTGCCGTTGTAATACGCAAAAAAAATCTGATACGCACAAAATTATAAAATTTGAAAAGATGAAACGTCTTGGAACGAACAAAAAAAAAATTACCAAAGGAATACCGTAGATTGTATAGATGTACCTATACTCGGGTATACTAAAGAAAAAAATAATAATTTAATAAGTTGAGAAATTTCCAAAAAAAAAAAAAAATTACAGATATTTGAATTTAAGAGGTTTAAATGGAATTTGTTTTTGTTGAGATTTTCAAAAATAAATTAAGCTCAAGTTCAAACAATACAAACACACAGAAAAAATATTTAAGCTTTAAGCTGTTTCAACCTTTAATAAACCAAAGCACCTAGAAATATACAAGCCATCAGCATCAGATTCGAACTTAATATGTTTTAAGTTATGTTTTTTGAAGTTCGATTTTCCTAAATGAAAAATCTTACAAAAATGAATTTTGATTTCTACGTTATCAAGATGAATAATTGATAAATAAATGAATTGAAAATCAATCAATAAAATCTTGCTTTTAGATATTTATTAATGTTTTGCTAAGCCCCTTTATGTACAAACACATATTTATCTCATGACGTCACACATTTAGGGGAACCGACTTATAAACTCGACTAATAGATCATGTTTAAATGTCAAATTTTCTTTAACCGTAAGAGCGACCATCTTTCGGAAAACTCCAAAAGCATAAGCAACTTTCACATTATGCCACTAGGTGTTACTAAATATTTGCTGTCAAAAATTGTATGATATTTTTATGTGCCATTTTTAAACATAAACAAAAATATTTTCGTGCTATAAAAGTGATTATAATTAATACGTTATAATTAAATTAATTGTATCTGTCCCCTTTTGAAAAACGTCAGTAATATTTTTTTGATTGGTTAGTGATATCTAGTGGCAAACGCTTTGTACTTATATTTTGATCCTGCTGCCTCTTTCGGGAAACGCTCTGTACTTTTTCTTTGATCGTGCTGCCTCTTTAGAAAAACATGATCTATTAAATATGTTTAAAAAAAAAAAATGTGCGTGTAGTTTCCGTGTTGGAATTTAGATGGCGGTAACTTTATAATTGAAAAATATGACATTTCAGTAAAATAATTCATTTATTTAAAATATAGTTGTACGTTTATATGATTTTATATTACTACTTTATTTTACATAAGTAAAATAAAGTTAGTAATCATGAAAATTTTGAACCTTAACATTTTTAGAGGTTTATCTGTTTTGAGGTTCCCTGAGTCCGAAAAAGTGGGTTCGAAATGGTATCTGTCTGTCAGTATGTCGTCATTCTGGGTCCTCTCTACAGCCCACATAGTTTAATCAATCGAACTGGAACTTCAGTTTTAAGCTTTTTTGATAAATTGGGAGGTCCCAGTGAATTTTACTCCAAATCGGCTAACCGGAAGTGGCCACTCCCTTGGGCCAGAAAATTTATTTTGTAAATATCTTAAAAGTATACGGTTTACAACCGCTACTTAATACTACAAAATGTTTCCAAAAAATAAAATAAATAAAAAAGAAACAATACAAATTCTTAAGTTTGCAAGAAATTTGCATAAGTTTCTCAAAATTGGCTGTTCGTAAAAGAAAATCGTGTGTTGGCCACACCTCAATTTTTTGTATTAAAACCAAACAATATTATTATTATAGGTTACCTTGTCCTGAAAAATATATTTGCCAATAAGATTTCTAAAGTCCACACCTTTCATAAGTACTTAGTATAAAAAAAAAATTAATAAAACATAAAAAATATTATTTTGTAATTTCGTCGGGTCGAAAATGATTACCAAATTATCCTCTTCCTCGAAAACATTATCATTACAAAACCAGTTACATAATTTATTTATATTCCTAAATTTCTCCAACCAACAACCTTTACATAAGGTAACATTCTAGGAAATTAAATTTAATTTCCTTTTTCTGAAGTTTTATTTTTAAAACTCATTTGTTGAAGAAGTTTTAAGCTTAATATTTTTGGTTGTCTGTGTGACAATCTCCCTGCGAGTACTTCTCGTAATATATACGTTTCTTCTGGTATTCGCAACGTTTATATATCAGTCGCGGAACAAATTATGCGTCGTTATTTCTTGTGTTTAGAATAAAATACTAATGTACATGTGGAAAACGGGATCGGTACTTATGTATGTACGTATTTCAAAATCCCGAATGCACAAAATCCCGTAGATCACAAAAATTCCGTATTTCAAAATCTCGTATTTCAAAATCCCGAATTATGTTTTTTACGTAATTACGGGATTCATTAAATTAAAAAACAACATTTTTTACTTTTATTTGTGTACAAATAATATGAATTCATTTATTAAATTTTTCTTTAATTCATTATAAAAAAAATTATTATTTAATTTGAAACGATATTATTTGCGATTCTTTCAAATAATCGAGTTTTTATGTATTTTCATTAATAGTGCTGGATATTCTTGTTAAGGGGACGTACCACCTTCAAAATTGAAAAACAAAAAGTTTTTCAAAGATTTTTTTTTAATGGAATAAAAAGAGATATCTTAATGAAACTTTCCATTGACATTTTATTTAACTGAAAGTATAAAAACAAATTTTTGTTAGATTTTTTTTAGCCCACTGTCGTCTGCTATAACGGTTTTCCAAAAACACTGAAAATTCGCGGCGTGCATCATAACTGCTCTCAGAAACGTCGGAAAAAAAAACGGGGTTTTATTCAGCATTAAATCGCCCTTGGAATGAACTAAAAAAAAAAAATTGGTTGAAAAATAAAAAAATGGCGGCATTTTTTTCGAAAATGCAGCGTTTTTGTCCCCCCCCCCCCCCCATTAGTTGTAACTCAAAAAATTGAAAGCCGATTATTCCTTCCGTAGTTCATTCTGAGCAGAAATATATGTAGATCAACGTGTTAAAATTTTAGAACGATTGGATAAGTAGTTTTTTCTCAATCTTGCACGCCAACTTGAAAAACGTCATTTCGAGATAATCGTGTTAGTTAAAAAATTTTTTTTTTTTGTAATAAACCTTACCAAATTTAATCTGCGATGCCTGCACCGTACAATATACCTATCTCTCACAAATTTCCCCTCTACTTTTACAGCTGTTATGTGAGAGAATAAAGTATTATATTATATATATGCATGTATATATAAGCAGGTGTTACTAAGAGAAAGTCGGTGTAGCGATACAGCGAACTTTGACGCCCTTCGCAATAAATAAAATAAAAATATAAATAATTTTTTTTTTTGAGATTTTCATGTTAAAATCATGTTCTTAAACGTTCATTCTAACATATTCTATCATAAAGAAAATTTCGATTTTTTGAAAATTTGAAGGTGGTACGTCCCCTTAAGTTTTCGCGCTGTTTTACATATTTTTTCTTTCGGGGAATTTTTTCTCGACTTAACTTTTTCCACTGTTGTCTTGGAAATTATTAACTCATTTGCCAGATGCATAATAATTTTGTAAAGCCAGAGTGACGCTTTCCAATGATAATTTTGATACGGCGATGCCAAGCTTCCACATTATTTTGTGTTTGCAGTAAATTATTTTCAATGGCATCAGCAACTGTCCAAAAGCGAGGGGAGTATTGAGGGTTGGTGCCGTTAGAGCCAACGACATAATTTTTTTTTTAAACCAATTACTAATAATTTTTAAATCCGGGTCGTTAAAACTTCTATGCAGTGCGTTGTAATAGTCTTCAATTTGGGCTGCTGGCACAAATGCCAAACGTTTTATCATTTTAATTTATTGACTAAAACTGCACGAATTACCATATTTCTTCACTAATCCATTTGCTTGGACTTTTCGCCAGATAATTTGTCCAAAATGAAACAAACATCCGCTGAACAAAGCTAAAGTAAAATATTCTTTTGCCGTTATTGTGATTGTTTTTTCAAAATCCGTTATTATGTGAGAAGGATTTAGGTTTATTCCCCAATCACAAGCAACACGACACAGCTCCAAAAACAGTTCATTGTAAACTTTTTTTGATTTTTTCGTCATAAGACAAAACAAAAGTGGTACAATTTCACCCTCTACAGCTCCGTGAATCGTGAACAATTGCTTAAAAATTGACGGAACCACATAGAATGTCCCATCCATCAACCAGCATTTCGATTCCTCTAAGAGTTTTAAACTGGAACTTGTTCCCATTAAAATTATTTTTTCGTTTTCAAACTCTTTTTCGCTTAATATAAACAATTCGCCTTCTAAATAAATTAAATGATCTGGAATCTTGATTTCTTTAAGACTTTTTGGTTCGTTTTGATGAGAAGCCCTCACTCGCGTTATTTTGACTTTTTGTTCTGCTTTGCTCGGAAGAAACACTCTGCAATCGGTATTTATATGTACAATGCTGTTAATAATTATTTGGGAAGGTGGAATTTGTAGGTCATTTTGTGCCATTTTTTTAACAAAATTATTCGCTATAATTATTCTGAGGGTGAATGACTATGAGTACAAGGGCCTTTCACGACAATATGGAGCGTGTCTTTTATTTTAGTAATTACTCTACCTTTGCAGAGCAAAGATTTGCGTTGAAAACAAGCCTAATTGTACGTGTCTTTTGTTTTTTTGTCCAATAAATACGAATATCCACCGATGTTCAATTTATCTTTCCCTTTATTGGATTGAACAATAGAAATATTCATTTTGATACGGTAATGTAGCCGGAATATCCTCAGAAACACTAATTACAATTGAAACATAATACTGAATGTATAAGCATAAATAAACAACGAGCTTTTTCGTTATTAAACTACATTATGTACTTACCTTGATATGAAAGTTTACTAGGTACCTTGTAGATATTTTAAATTATTTTATTTTAAAATATTCCTTTTAGAATGTTTGATAATACTAATAATGATAATGCACGTGCATTAGTTAACAAATGTAAAAAACAAATTCATATACATATTGCATTGCATTTGTTACAATTATACAATTTGTGATGCAACGCTAACTGCGATGGAATACTCACCACATGAAGTTTACAACAATTAAATATGTTTGATTGTTTGATACAGTACTTACGTATTTTGAATCTCTGTGGAGGTTCACAATCCCGTTTTATGTCATCATAAAAAGGCGTAGGTTAGATTAAAAATCGCGCGATTTTTAATCTAACCTAAGCCTTTTTAGGATGACATAAAACGGGATTGTGAAATACGGGATTTTAAAATACGGGATTTTGTAATACGAGATGTTGTAATACACGATTTTGTAATACGGTATTATGTTTACGGGATTTTATAAACGAGATTATGTGATACGGGCAACTGTACCCAACCCGTGGAAAACATGTAAGGCTAGTAACTCTTGGTAAATGTTAACAAATAGTTCAAACTTATTTATTTTTATAAATACAATTGGTAGATATATCATCCAGTGGTGATTTACAAAATTTTAACCTGCATAAATTATACATATTATAACAAAATTAAGTTCAAACATTATTGAATATTGAATAAAATTGACTTAAATGAAACCATACTTGAAATTAAGAATAAATCATCCATACTTAAGCATTCTAATAAAAATGCTTTGTAAAACGCTGTGAGTCTACAATCACCGAGCTAGCTCTATTCGGTGAGGTGATTAAATAGTCGTGGGGACCCAAAAATGTATACTCGAAGGCAACATTAATTTTGAGGAAATTGACAGACATCTCAAGACATCACACCTATAAGAAATGCATATCTGTCATTGGTGTAAATATTCCACCGAATTCGGGACTTAAGGTGTAAACTAGTTATAAACAGTGTTTGCTTAATATTTCATCCGACAGCGTGCTGATTTTGGGGGACTTCTATTTCCCTAAGACCAAATGGGTATATGATGTGGACAACGCAATTTTACATCAACTGTCGAAACCTCATTATATTGACTCCAATCTTATCTTATGGATTTGTCCAGATTTATGATGTCCCTAACTACATTGGTAAATTTTTGCAGATTTTGGTGGCCTGATTTCATATTTCTCATCAATTAACTGGAATGCGCGCTTCTCATCTAATGACTTAGATGATGATGTCCAACTATTTTATAACGTTTTGTTTAATGGTATTGATAGATTTCTTCCAATTTATGTTATGAATCGAAAGAAGAAATTATATCAGTGGAGTGAATAAAAACAAGTAAGTACTTTAACTTATGTTTTTTTCAAGTATGAATTTGTCAGCAGGTGAATAAAATTTAAGTATATTTTTGATCGAGAGTGGTTACTTGAAGTTTAAGTATTTGGTTTCTCTATAATAAAAGACTTAGAAATGTCCCAGTACCTATTTAAAAAGCAGTGAATCAAAAAAGTCAATTCTTTACTTGTTCCGTACTTACTTGATGATTTACAAGGTTGGGTACAAGGAGACTTGAGTTTAGTTTAAAGACATACTTTCAGTATCGGACAAAACATTTGCAACTATTTTCGGTTTACTTAATCAATTTAAAAAAAAAATTAAAACAGTTACAGGTATAATTTGTTTTTCTTCCTCTAACTATTCTTACGTGTTATTTAATCGTTATACTCTCCATAACCAATCTCTCAATTGTTTCTCTCAATGCTAATTTTTTTAACCGTTCCCACATTCGCGCTGCACAGAACAAATGCAATTAATCAAAAACCAGTATTGTTTTCTAAAGTAATGTGTTGAAAAATATTTAGTTTATTGTTTATTCTAAACCTTGATGTTAAAAGTGCGTTAAGAAATTATTTGATTTTTTGTTTTTGGACACAAAATCCGATTTTTTCTAAAATGGCGGGCAATAAGTATATCAGGGCGTTTAAGAGAGAAATTGCGATTTCACCATGATAACGACCCGAACCACACCTCTCGGTTTACTGCAAATAAAATTGAAGTTTTGGACTAGGCAGCGCAATCCCCTGGCCTAAATCCATTAGAAAATGTATGGAAGATTTTAAATACTAAATATTATGTGTCTTACAGCAGAATTGTTGAAATTTTTATAAGCCAATGAAGTAGATTAGTTATTTTATGAAACAATTGTGATATTTTAAAAATAACATATGGGATTATTAAAATACTAGTAAATTATGTTTTTCTCCGCACTGTATAAATATCTTTCTCATACTTTTACAGTAATTGAAATAGTTGCAAAGGTAAAGCCTTCAAGATACCTTTTGAAATTTCGCGCTTTTGACAGCAACGTTTAACTTTTGAAGGGAATTTTTGGAACTGCGAATATATTGAAAAACAATATGAAAGTAAGTCCCACAAGAGTACGAATGATATGACATTTCCCGTGGCTTGCAATAAATTTCGCCGTGCTCCGCAGTTTACTTAAGATACAATATATTTTACCACACAGGTTATTGACTTAGACACCCCAATTTAACTTAGTATCTATTATTAACCCCAAACTTCAAACGTCGTCACAAAAATCAATTCTGTGACTGTCAATGAAAAGAAAGTTTATTGGTACATTCATTCGTTTTTTATTAGTAAGAAGTATGGCTTGTGATTTTGCAGGATTAATTTGAAGTTTGAGCAAATTAGTCCAGTCCAATATATTACGTAATCACAGCATCAACAGAATCAATATCACCGAAAAAATAGATTTACAAATCATCTGCGAAAAGATGATACTAAACATTATCCGTTTGTTTAATTGACTGACAAATTTGATTCATGTACAATATAAAAAAAACCGAATAGGACCTAAAATACATCCTCAATTAACTCCAGATAACAAAAATGTTGCCGCTAAAGTTACCATGGAATTTTACGGATTGTTTATTTATTTATTTATTCCACGATGGAGCAACACACAGACAAAGTCCAATTACGTGTGCCCACTAAACTTACAAATAAATACATCAATAGTAGAAAAATAATAATAAATATATGAAAATATACTAGTAACAATAACATCAATAATAGTAAGACTAATACAAGAAGTAGTGAATTCGAAATTTACCAAAAGTTTATAAGAAAACGTTAAATTATGACATTAACAAACAGGCATCACCAGCAATTAATATTTAAATATTTAAGTGGTGAATCCAAACACGATCAACTGAGCAAATTGAAGAGGCCCGATCTATATTGGTTCAAAGAAAGAGAAAACAAATTCAGATTAAAGAATAATTCATCGTGGCTGCGCTGTAGTCTAGACAGTGGATTCACAAAACCTAAATTTTTTCGCAATTGTATAGGTAAGAAAAGTTGATTATTTTTGAGCAGGTAACCTGGAATATAGAAATTTACATCACATAGCACGACGGTATCCATTTTAGAATTTAATAGCTTGTAAAGCAATAAATCATCTAACACTAACCTTCTATTCCGTAAGCTTACCATGCCAAATATCTTAAGTCTAGTAATATAAGGGATACTTCCTACATGAGCAAAAAATTAGGAACTTCGTAAATTTCCTTTGCACTCGCTCGACTTGCTCACTATACATTTCGTAGAATGGATTCCAAATTTGCGACGCGTATTATATTTACTTCTTACAAGACTATTGTATAATATTGTTAGGACTTCGGGATTATGGAATTCCCTTCCTCTGCGAAAATAAACCAAAGAATTTGATGTGCCTTCGCACAGATTGAGTCAATGTGTTTTTCGAATGTCAATTTGGTGTCGAAAATAACACCTAAGTCAGCAATTTGATTAACTCTCTTTAAGTTAACATTTGCAATATAATAACTGACTAGCAACGGGCGGGTCTTCTTAGTAAAGGTAATTAGTACCAAACATTTTTCAGTATTGAATTCAAGTTTATTTAAAAGGCACCAGTTTTGCAGTTTATCAAGATCCATTTGCAGAGAAAGAGAAGCAGCCCCATCGGTAATTCTTCTAAAAATTTTCAAATCATCGGCATAAAACAGATGGGGACAATCAAACATGTTAGAAAGGTCGTTAATGAATATCGTGAACAAAAGAGGGCCCAACGTAGAACCTTGTGGCACACCGGAAGTAGCTAAAAACGGTCTTGAAACTTGTCCATTAAATTTTACTTTTACAAACCTATCACTAAGATACGAAAATAACCAAACATAGTTTATCGGAAAGTCCTATTTTGTAGCATTTCTTTATGAGAACATCGTGAGATACTGTATCAAAAGCTTTTTTAAAATCAGTGTAAATACAATCGACTTGAAAGCCCTTGTCTACGCCATCGAACGTGTAACTCGAAAATTCCAGAAGGTTTCACAAAACTGAGCGTTTTTCGTAAAATCCATGCTGTGTGCTACTAATACTAGATTTTACTTCTTGGAAAATTAAATTATACATAAGTTTTTCAAAAATTTTACTAAATGCAGTTAAGAGAGAAATGGGCCTAGAGTTTTCAATGATACTTTTATCGCCTTTTTTGAAAATTGGTACCAAAAGTGCCGATTTCCACCTAGAGGGGAAAATACCAGAATTTTTTGATAAATTAAAAACATATACTAGGGGTGCAGCCAGTTGTTCTCTTAGCTGAAAGACAAAATAATTCGATATGTTGTCAGAACCCGGACCCTTGTTTAAGTCAACAGAATTTAATACATTAAGTACAGCTTCAACAGTGAAAAAGGAAATGGCATTAGATACCCAATTAGTATTGGGTGGATTTAGTAAGCTGCTGTTGGAAGGAAAACTAGGTGTATAACCTGACTCAAAGTAATCTGCAAACATATTACAAATAGTTTCGCTATTGTGAGAATCCTTACTACCAAGTCGCAGAAAGGTAGGATAATCCGACTTGGAAGTTATGGAATTAGTAAAATTCCAGAACTGCTTCGGGTTATGTTTCAGGTTTTGCTCGATTTCTCTTAAATATTGATATTAACAAATGCGAATTTCCTTTTTAACCAATTTCCGATATAATGAGAAAATTACATGGTCATTGTGATTTTTGTAGATCCGGTAAATCGAATGAAATTTATGTTTTTGAGTACCGTTTTGAAGAATACCAAAATGGAAACTTAGAGCGTGAATTGTTCAATGAAGACATAGGTTCTAGATAAATGCTAATTGTAGAGTACAACTCATTAATAGCGCTATGAACATCACGATTAGTCTTGGCAAACTGCGAGTCCCAATCATGGACGGATAGTTGTTCTCTAATTCGAACATAGTCTAGCTGTTTTAAGTTAACATACGGGGAGCTAATAAAAGGTAATTTTGTTTTAGGAAAACCTAGTATGTTGATAACGATAGGAGGATGAAAACTGTCTATCTTTGAAAGAGGATCCGAGCAAAGCTTGACTTCAATAGTAGAACTACTTAAGTTTGAGAAAATGAGATCCAGTATACTACCTGTGCAATTAACAATATGATTGTGCTGTGATACATTCACTAGCATTGTCGTTTCGATTAAATAATGAGCAGCACGCCCCTCATAAGATGAGGGACCATGTTGATTACTATTCACGACCCAAGTTATGCATGGTAGATTGAAGTCACCAATAACTAAAAACTTATAGTTGTCAGGTGCATTTAGGATACAAAACGAGAGATGATCACAGAAAATTTATAGTTATCATATTTGGATAATTTAGAATTGGGTGAAAAATAAACTAAACATATAATTAGAATTTTCCCATTAGGCAGGTTAACTTTCAACCAAACGTCATCAAAAACACTGTTAAGACTAGCGAGCTCACTTGCGATGAATGATTTTTTAATAGCGATCAGTGACCCGCCACTGTCTGATAAATTGGTGAGAGCAAGATCGCGGTCTTTGCGAACTACATAGTATCGATCATCCACAAATTCACTATCACCGATCGAACCGTTTAACCATGTTTCGGTCAAATAAATTACACCATAATCGTTGGCCAGCAAATTCAATTTAAAATTCACTAATTTATATCTCAGTCCTCGACAATTTTCGTAGTATATTTCCATAGTGAAATTAACAGGAATTGCCAGTAGTGCGTGCCTGCCAAAATCAGAGTTACCTAAAAAATAAAAACAACAAGAAAAAATAAGAAAAGAAAAAAAATAATTAATCAAAAAATAGAAATAAAGAGTAAAGAAATAAATATAGAAAATAATAAAATATAAAATAATTAAATATATTGCAAAAATTAATCAAAAATAAATCGAAACAAATTAATAACAAGTTAAAAACACAAGTTGTCGCAAATGCAAGTAAGAACTTACAAGTTGACAACCACTTTTGGAAAAGGCATGCTCATTACATAGTTTCGATAATAACATAGCGTGATCAACTTTATCAAATGCCTTGGAAAAGTCTAAGAGAATCAAAACTCCAACTTAACTTTTTTTTTGGTTAAAACATTCGATTATACTGGTGGAGCTCTGGGTTCATATAAAAAATTTTAATTTTTGACGCTACTTGAGCGATCTTGAGTATCAAGGCTTGCCGCCCGGGGTCCAGTAATTAAAGCTTTTCTGTGCGACTTAGGGTTCTCAGGTCCAATTTTTTTTTGTTTTTAATTTCCGATGGATTGCGGTAGTAGGTACGTGGTTGTATGATGTACCTAAATATTAAACGAGTTTCGAGAATTTTTTAAAAATTGCGACACAACCCGATTATTTAAGACATTTGGAGCTCTCGAACTGCGAACATACATAATTGTGTTTTCTAACACTAGCGTCTTTGTAAATTGGGTTCTTAAAACTCGTTGTTCTAAAAGCGAGAGATACATAATCGGTATTCAGAGGTCTCCCAAGGAAGCGAAGTTGAAATGCGTGTTGAAATGTTGTTTCCAATTCTTTTGAGAAATTGTTTGTTTCACAAAATTTAATAAATAGCTAATTCAAAATAAATTGTATTTTAGGTAAAGAAAAAGAAAGGTCTCGATTATTATTTCCACCCGTATTGAGAACCCAAATAAAAGGCCAAATTAAAGCCGCTGCTGGTTCTAACTAAAATTTTGCATTAAAATAGGTTTTTGGTACAAGCGAGATAGTAAAAAAAAGTTGGGTCAATTTAGGCCCTAAATATGTGGTGTCATATAGTGGCAAGAACTACATTTCGAACCCGCTGCTTTTTCAAATGCCCAAGTTACAACAGCTGTCAAATATTGACATTTGACAAGTGCAAGCTATATGAATAACGAAAATGAATCACTGTGCGTTTCATTAACCCTCTGTACGTTTCATCAATCCACTGATCCATTCACTAGAGAAATTAACAATTATGAAATATTCATCACAAACACGACGAAAGTATTTTGGAACTTAATTGTTAATTTAGTTTACAAATTGGAACATTGTGGCCAAGTTATTGATGTGAAAACCTTGCTCGCTCAACCAGATACAAATAACATTGCCAATATTTAAACGTTATGTTGGTTATCGTATATTATCAAATGTAGTGGCGTAAAATATAAATGAACTGTCTAATTACGTTCCATTACTGTTCGTAACAGAAATACAGCTGCGTTATTATGATTCTAAAATCACAATTTGAAAGATAGAAACGTTCCTGTTACATTATAAAATTATGTTTCGGAAATCCATATTAAAGAAAACTATATCCATAAGATTACAAACATCTGTTCTACCTACATATTTGAACATATGATAAGACAGATACAGATAATATATTTGTAATATGATTCTGTTTGATATACGTACACACAGAATACAGATGAATTGATTGTCTTACTCTTTTGTTACCTTTATGTTTTCTAATATACATAGATTCAACAAAAAACATCTTATGTGCTGTCATATTTAATATCGCTGCTGTTATTTCTCCTATGTTACATGAAAAAAAGCAGAAACAACTCCTATAGAGAGACGAAAAAGTTTCATAACTTTTTTTAGAACATATTTAATCGTAAAAAAAACGTAAGAAATGAATAAATTTCAAGCAAAAATAAAATTTAGTTTTAAGTAGGTTTTAGCGAATAAAATTGGGTGCTGTATGTATAGTCGTGCAATTTGCATAACTATAACATGTATATAGAGTAATTCGTTCCGAATAATTTTTAGAGGAAAAACGAATTTTTAGATTCTTTTGGGTTTGTTCTTGAATGATTTTCATCTTCTTTGTCTCGTTTCATACCATCTTACTGAGACATTTAAATTGATTTCAAATCGTTATGAAATAAATTTGCCCGGGCCTTAAATAATAAATAAGTAATTTTCGAGATAATTTCTTGATTTACATTTAACCTATTTGCGTGACAATTGTTTTCTTGCGGTGGGTTAAATTTAGATTTAGTAAATGTGTTTATATACATATAAGATATAGGTAAAAACATATTTTGTAATGTAGGTTGATAGGATGATAAAAGTTTAAAAAAACAATATATAGGTACATAAATCGGCAGTTTTTTTTTCTTGTGTTTACATTTATAGGTTACTTCCGTAGAAAATTTACCAAACTACAACAAAATTCGTTGAAAATATTTATAAGGTTGTTATAGGGTCGGTCAGTCTTAAGTCTCTTGTAAGTAATCCATACATGTTAAAATATTTTTTTTTGTTACTCCGCATACATAAATATTATTTTGAATAAATTATGAATGTAAACTTAGTAAGGTTTCAGGTAGTTTTGATATGATTATGTTGTATACATATGTATATACACATGTATGGAAATATTATGTTATAAAGGTATATTTACAAAAAATATATAATATTAGATTATGAATAATTTAATTTCATCTTTATAGCTTATGGTTTAATACTACAAAAAAAACATCACCCAGTAGATTTATGATAGATTGATATGCACAGATGAATGGAAATAAAGGTGACCTAAATAACCTCTAAGGTATATTCCCCTGCTACTATTCTAACACTATATAACATGGGAGCAACAATTATCTAAATGTTATAATTATATTACCTGATGGGAGTTATGGCTTTTCCTTTATTTTACGTAGTAAAATAAATTATTAGTAATCATAAAAATTTTCTACGCCGGATTTTTATGAGTTTATAAGTTGTAGTATCTTCTGAGTCTTAAAAAATGATTTTCGATGTAGTATCATGCTGCCTATCTGCAGTTTCTCTACACCCGAATTAAGATTCATTATAATTATTTTAAATAATTTCTCTTTTTATACGTAAACAAACTTGTTTTTGATTATACATAATAAACGATCAAAAATTGCAATAGTTTTCAGTTTAGTCAAAACCCGAATTTTAAAGGCGCGTTTTACATAGATAATTCGAGTTATTTGGACTTAAAGATACGTATAAAAAGTTCGCCCAGACTTTCATCCCAGAAAAAAAGGAAAATATACATCAGGCAACCTTAACGCTAGTAACATGATATATTAACCCTTAAGAACACATTGGGTTAAATTAACCGAGGCCTTTTAAACGCACGCCATTTTGGAACGAGTGGTCCTTAGACCATCGGGCCAGTGGATTAGGGAAGTTTGAAATGTCCAATAATATCCTCCCTTAGGCCAGCTACAGTGCGTTTATAGAAGCCGAGCAGTAACCGTCGTAAAAACAGGTATGGGTAAAAATCGCCCAGTGTGTCTCTTACGTCAGAAAAACGTCTCATTTAAAAAATTATTTTTGTTAAATATTGTGTGTTTGTGTTAAACTTTTATAATTTTTGTCTATTTGAAATAAAATATGTATATACAGAGAAACCTCACTACAACGGACATCGACCGGACCAAAAAAGTTGTCCATTGAAGCGAGGTGTCCCTTGAACTGAGGATTTGTGATTTTTTTTTATAAAAAATGTATCTATTTCTTCTGTATTCTATCTGTATCTTTTCTGTATTCTATTTTTAGATGAAGTTCTGGAATATGGCCAATTAGGAAGGAACTTGGCCATTTCTTATCCGATCTTGATGAAATTTAGCATGTTCAATGGAAATGGGATTCCAATATGATTTTTAGATGAAGTTTTGGAATATGGCCAAGTAGGAAAGAACTGGGCTATTTTTAAAAATGAAATGGGATTCTCAAATAATTTTTAGACGAAGTTCTGAAATTTGGCCAAATATGATGGAACTTGCCCATTTCTTAGCCAATTTTGATGAAATTCACCATGTACTATGGAAATTGGGTTCTATAATTATTTATAGAATAAATCCTTCCTAATCGGCCATATCCAAGAACTTCTAAAAATAATTTTAGAGTCCTATTTCCATCCAACCTCCTGAATTTCATCAAAATCGGGTCAGAAATTGTCAATTTCCTTCCTAATTGGCCATATTCCAGAACTTCGTGCAAAACTCATTTGAAATTCCAATATCCATCATACATGCTGAATTTCATCAAAATCGAATAAAAAATTGCCAAACTCCATCCTAATTGGCCATATTCCAGAACTTTATCTAAAAATCATTTAAGAATAACATTTACAATTTACATTGGGAATGCTGAATTTCATTAAAATCGGATAAGAAATAGAATCCCAATAAAATTCTTATACAAAAATCGCAAATCCTCAGTTCAAGCGACACCTCACTATAATGGACAATTTTTTTTTGGTTCCGTTGATGCCCGTTATAGTGAGGTTTGTAGCGACTCACTCATTTTTACAATTCCAATATTCGCAAATTATCCATCATTCATTCATCGCCACAATTCGCACTTGCATATTCACACCCATACACATTTCCGAACGCACCTATGTTTTACCAACAAGCAACACACATTTAACACACATTTAATTAAAATATACTACAGTGCATCAATGAGCAAAACAAAACAATTCATTTTCTTTCTACGTTTTGTTCATCGTCTCCAAAGTTCATGCATCGTTCTCCGAACTTTTTGTTTTTGACAATCGATTTTGGATTTTCAACACGTACACATCTTCCATTGTGCGTGTTTCGTTTTTCCAGTGTTTACAGTAGTTAATACTAAATTCATAAAAAATCTTTTCAGCTTTTCGGGCGTAACATATAAGTTCTGTGGTGATTAATATTAGTAATCATATTGTACTAAAATCAAGTGTAAATAATATAAAACAGGCGCGCGATATACGCGTCTCAAAATTAATTAACAAAGTGCCTTTTTATTGTACGTGAAATTCATAATATAACACCGAATAGACAAACAGTGAAATATACATAACAACACAATATCTGGTGTTATAAATTGGTGACCTTCGACGTCCGTGTTTACGGATACAAAGCATATATTTACAAAACGCTTGGGTACGGAAAATTAATCCGTCCCAAGCACAAAGGTACGTACAAAATACAGAATTATCATACAAACAAAAAAAAAAAACAAAAAGTATAAAAAAACATACGAAAACTATACAAGTAACATGTTTCTTTCTTTTGTTTCTGGTTACGTTCTCCATTATTAACGTATGTGCGTTTAAAACATCGAGTAAAAAAAACCGCCGCCATTACAACATTGGCAATCAAAAGCATAAAAGAAAAAAAAAGAACAACAACAAAATCATAGGTAACAGTCGCGTGCATAATAACAGCGACTGCACGGCGAATACAGTACTACACAACAAAAATAAAAAAATTATTACAACGTCTGCATAACACAACAAAGTAAATACAGAAAATTGTAAATACAGCAAAAATTAACAGTATTTAGCCTGGAGAGTGTCTACATAGAAAATAATTACAAAAGACATCAGGAATCAATCCAAATTCAACGCATTGCAATTTTCAACGAAGATACATTTCATCGGCGATCATATAGTTATATCTAAACGCAAACATTCAGCAGCATAACAACATACATAGAAGACAACAACATAGAAATCAAAGACAGCTACAAAACAACGGAATCATTATCAACTCCAGCAGCAACAACAGAGGCAACAAAAGCTAAGTGTCTCTATTAAATTTTTTTTATTTTTCTTGTTTAATTCACAATCATAAATTTATATAACTTCATTATTATATAACTACGTATAGAAATCAAATTTCACATCAATATTTAAAATTATATATCAAAATTTCATATTTATATTCACATTCCTGTTCATCAAATACCAAATGTAAATTTTTCACCACAGATACGGATTCATATTCTTTCTCCTCGATCGATATTAGTATTTTTTCTCACCGCGGAAGAATAATAGTTTTGTTTGGTTTATTGGTCGCTGTGGTTGCACAGAACCACAATATATTAATATTTAGTTTTTTTGTGGTATTATATCAGTAATTACATTTCCAAATAACATTTGACGAGAGTTGACCAAAATTTTGGGGACGTCTCGTTGGTCAACGAAATTCGCTACGTATATATATAGATATAATTTTTTTTTTTTTAATTTTTGCATTTATTTCTTTTGTCATTACACGGTATCCATTCCGCATACTATAATTTCATTTATTTTTTTTTCACCTTGTTGGTTGGCTTTCAGTATACACGGTAAACATTCCGAATAAATATCAATTTCAATCATTATTTCACATTCGTTAGTGTCGAATAAAAACCCCAGTTACAAAATGTCAGACGACGACCAAGATATGACCTCCCAACAAATAAAAGGCGAGGTTGAGGCCACCTCTCGTTCCATTAAACTTCAACAGTTCTGGCTAGACAATCCCAGGAACTGGTTTAATATGGCGGAGCTCCAATTCCGAGTCACCGGAATCAAAACAGATAAGGAAAAATTCGTTAGCCTTCTGTCAGCTCTGTCTCCGCAAGCCTGTGAGACCGTCTCAGATATTATGGCGGATCCACCAAACGAACAGCTCTATGACACATTAAAGTCAGCGCTACTAAATCGTTTAACGCCATCAGACGAATCTAAATTAGAGGCTTTATTGTCAAATCAGAATCTGGGAGACAGACGGCCGTCCGAGGCCCTTCGCCATATTAAAACATTAGCGGGTTTACAATTTTCAAATCAGGTGATCAAGTCATTATGGTTGCGAAAAATGCCTGAAATAATCAGGATAGCGTTGCTGGCACAGCCTGAGTCTCGGGATCTCGATGACCTGGCTGCCACCGCTGACAAATTGCACGCCGCAATGACAACCAATCAAAACATTTCCGCGGTAACACACCAATCTCGTACACCTTTGCGCACGGATTTTAGTCGGCAACCCACTGCGAATACACAAAATAAGGCCACAATCGAGGAACGCCTCAAGCAAATTGAAGCAAGATTAAACAATATGGCCAACAACAATCGTAATCGCAGTCGCTCAAGGGGCCGACAATCTCAATCCGGATATCGGCGGAACTCTAACACGCGCAGTCCCAGCAACAACAGACGCCAATACGATCAATGCTGGTTTCATTGGAGATTCGGGGCGGCGGCGCGAAAATGTGTAGCACCATGCAATTTTAAAAGTACATCCACATCCATCATGGATATGGACATCACCCATTCAAAAAACGAGTCACTCAACGGGTAGAGATGACAACATCCCACACCCATAAATTAGGTCGTCTTTTCATAGACGACAAAATCAATAAATTAATATTTTTAATAGACACTGCGTCACGTGACTTCTTAAGTGTCCTACGCGCCATTTGGGAAACTGTTGAGAAATCGATTATTAAAGTTTGAATGAAAATATACTCACTTTTCATAATAAATTTGTAGTGTTGTTGTTAATTTTTATCATAAGTTGACATATTTCTTTGTTTAGAACTAATCAATAAATACCGTTAGTCCTTAACTTTGAGAGAAAACCTAATAACTATGAAAAATGCCAAAAATGGATATAGGACATTCCCCATGTAAAAGCCACACAGACAGTTTTAATTTTTGTTTTTTCTAGGGATATAGGACACAAAGATACAAAAATTAAATTAACCCGTAAAGTGCATCGTGGAAAATGTTACATGAAAAGAGTGGTGTGTTCCAGGGTTCCAGCGGATCGCAATTTTATATTAATTATTTTTTATTCAATAAGAACAAAGCTAAAAATTTCGATTAGGAAGATACTAAAAATATTATAAAAAAATTAAACGGAGTCGGGATAATTTGATTTTTTGAAAAGTAGAGCGGTCCCACGATTTTCATTCATTTAAATGTCCTTCAAGAGTTTTGGGTTACATGGCCATTTTAAAGCCTTACGGCAATTTTAAAGCCACTTTGAAAAATTCGATATCCTCATTATTAGGCATAAAGGGAAACATTGAATGTACTTAATCTTCTCTTTAGAAATCATACCAGGGGTATTTAGCATTGCCACTCTTGGTAGCTTGGTGAGATTTGAGGTTTTTGTTCTTCGATTTCCTTGTACCATCAGAGGTATTAACGTGTATTGTTCACTTTCAATATAATTTTTTTTTCAATTTGACAACAAAATTGTCAATCTTTTCGTAAAACAGCTAAGTTGCCAAGGTAAACTTAACGCTGGGAATATTAAGCCCAATGCTTGCTTTATTATAATTAAATAAATCTGTTGATTTCATCTGCATCAATTTAAGTGATAGGTTATCGTATCTCATTGCTGCAAGATGTCTGACAAGAGATACGGGGCTGTCGATGTTTACTCGCCGAGATTGATATAGGAAAACTGAATAAATACGACATGAGCTCGTTTCTTTTATAGGTTTTTCCAATCAATGTTATCTATTTGATATAGAACAAAAATAAAATAAAATGAATTTTGCTTAGTTAACACTAATTTTATAGTTATATAATTGTCCCATATCCATATTTTTAGGATATGCAACAATAAAATATAATATGTATTAAAATTTTTTCAATTTGTTAATTTTGTCCTAAATCCATATCAAGTGGATGTAGGACACTTAAAAATAAAATCGAAATTATCAGATAATTTCATATAAAAATGTCCTATTTCACAGAAATTTGGTTTGTAGGACAATTAAGAACTGAAAAAATATTTTAAAAATACGTTTTTATGGTCTTTAAGACAAAATGAAAATACGCTATCTCGAAACATATGGGACTTAGGACAATTTTGATTAAAGATTCTGAAAGAGCGCAGTCGAATTAGTAGGAATCCACTCATAACTCATTTGCGCAAAAAGTGGTCTATGGGACACTTAAGAAGTCACGTGACGACTGGCGCTGTCCTTTCGGTTATTCCAGCAAATTATTTCAAGGGCGCGTTTGCATTCTCAAAACGTGACCCAGATCTAGTCTTATCGGCTGCCAATAATACCATAATCCACACCTACGGCACAAAATTGCTTCAGGTGGACATCGGACTTAAGAGAAAATTCACTCATGCATTCATTTTAGCTGATGTGAATCGTCCGATTATTGGCGCCGATTTCCTGTGTAAGTTTGGCCTCCTTGTTGACCTAAAGCACAAAAGGCTGGTTGATTCAGCGACTAAGCTGTCAATCAATGCCACAATGGTTCGTGATAACACTCCAACTCCGATCCATTATGCAGTCAACAACGGTTATGCCACTCTGCTGAAGAATTTCCCATCACTTACAGCAGAGCCAAATTACAACTTACCAGTTAGACACAACGTGGTTCATCACATCGTTACAGCAGGCCATCTGCCCGTTTCAAGACCACGTCGGCTAGATCAAGTGAGACATAAAGCCGCTCAAACAGAATTCCAACACATGGTGGAATTAGGGATTTCTAGGCCATCTGCATCTCCCGTCTTTTGTCCACTTCACATGGTGAAGAAAAAAGATCAAGATTGGAGACCATGTGGGGATTATCGGCGTTTAAACACGGTGACAACACCGGATCGCTACCCGATACCCCACATTCAAAACTTCTCCATGCACTTAAATGGATGCAATATATTCTCCAAGATTGATCTTGTCAGAGCTTACCATTTAATTCCCGTCGCACCTGAGGACGTTCATAAAACGGCAATCACAACACCGTTTGGCCTATTCGAATTCACCCGAATGCCATTCGGCTTACGCAATGCCGCTCAAACGTTTCAGAGATTTATGAACGAAGTCATTCGTGATTTAGACTTCGTTTTCGTCTACATTGACGACATTCTTGTTGCATCTAAATCTGAGGAACAACACAAACTGCACCTCGAACAACTTTTTCAAAGGCTAACACAGTTTGACGTTCACATCAAGAGCTCAAAGTGCGTCTTTGGCGTATCTACTCTTGACTTCCTCAGCCATAAGATTACACCTAATGGTATTCTGCCGTCTGAAGAACGAATTAATGCCATTAGGGATTTCCCAGCCCCTACTTCAATAAAAAGTATACAGCGATTTGTCGGTATGGTAAATTACTACCACTGATTCATTCCAAAACTCGCTCAAACACTCGCACCAATTCACAGCCACTTGGCAGCTTTACTCAAAAAGCCCAAGACAGCCAAGAATTTCACTTGGCCTGACGAATGTCAACAAGCATTCACGTCACTTAAAGCTGAATTGGCCCAGATAACACTTCTGGCACACCCACTGAGCGAATCAAAGCTCAGCATAACAACTGACGCATCAAACACTGCTGTCGGTGCAGTACTACAACAGTACAATAACGAGTGTTGGGAACCACTGGGATTCTTCTCCAAGAAACTTACGGATGCCGAAAAGAAATATTCCGCATTCGATAGGGAATTACTAGCAATTTATCAGGCAGTCAAACACTTCCGATATTTTGTTGAAGGTCGGGAATTCACCATTTACACCGACCACAAACCTCTGACACGAGCAATTCAGTCTAAAACTGAACGTAATCCGAGGCAATCTCGCCACCTCGATTACATTAGTCAATTTACCACGGACATTCAGCATGTTCACGGACACGACAACGTTGTCGCAGATACACTATCGCGAACAACCGACAATGAAATGGCCGCAGTCGACACACACATCGACTTACAAATAATTGCAAACGCACAAAAAGCAGACCTAGAACTTCAGAATTTACTTTCTGGTTCCGAATGTCACACTAGTTCATCAATGAAACTAGAGCTTTTCAAACTACCTGGCCTCGAAATAGTTTGCGAAATCGCAGATGGGAAGAATCGCCCATACATCGCAGACTCACTACGTCGCACCGTATTCAACACATTGCACAACATTTCACATCCTGGAGTCCGTGCAACTCGTAAATTGATCACAGCTCGCTACTTTTGGCCCAGTATAAACAAAGACGTAAACCAATGGGCTCAGTCTTGTTTATCCTGCCAACGTGCTAAAGTTCAACGGCACACAAAATCACCTCATGGACAATTTCAAATTCCACCCGGTCGATTTGAGCATATCCATATAGACATCGTAGGACCACTTCCGCCATCTAATGGATACTCATACTTACTCACTTGTGTCGATCGTTTCACTCGCTGGCCTGAAGCATACTGCATGACCAATATGTCTGCTACAACCATTGCCACCACTTTTGTCAATAACTACGTATCACGATTCGGCGTACCCCTTAATATCACAACCGATCAAGGAACGCAATTTAAGTCCAAGCTTTTCACCGAGTTAACAAAACTCCTTGGCTCACATCGGATACGCACAACGGCTTATCATCCGCAAGCCAATGGCATGGTCGAACGCTTCCATCGGCAACTCAAAGCCGCATTAATGGCCAGAGGCAACACGATAAACTGGAGTTCGGAAGTACCAATCATACTACTTGGTATCCGAGCAACAGTGAAGGAAGATCTTAAGTGCTCACCGGCAGAATTAGTTTACGGTCAAACCATCAAACTACCCGGTGAATTCTTTATCGAAAATCCTCCTTCACCAATTCCAACTACCGACACAGTCATCGACCAACTGCGACAAACCATGCGCAACCTTATACCAAAAGCACCACGTCAATCCAAACAAGATGACGTATTCGTTCCGAAATCGCTCAGCAACTGCGATTTTGTTTTTATCAGAACAGACAAGGTTCGCACGGGATTAACTCCTCCCTATGAAGGTCCGTATCAAGTTATACGCAGACTTAGGAAACATTTCATCGTATCGATTAATGGAAAAAATTCCAATATTTCAATCGATCGACTTAAACCAGCTTACGGAATACTTAGTTCGGCTGAACAAACACCAAGCCATCGGGTTCATAAAACCGTCCGTATAGCTTCCAATACTACAATCATTCCCTAGGGAGGGGGCAATCACTCGCGGCGGAGTCCTGTAGCGACTCACTCATTTTTACAATTCAAATATTCGCAAATTATCCATCATTCATTCATCGCCACAATTCGCACTTGCATATTCACACCCATACACATTTCCGAACGCACCTATGTTTTACCAACAAGCAACACAACACGTAGTTCATTTAATTAAAATATACTACAGTGCATCAATGAGCAAAACAAAACAATTCATTTTCTTTCTACGTTTTGTTCATCGTCTCCAAAGTTCATGCATCGTTCTCCGAACTTTTTGTTTTTGACAATCGATTTTGGATTTTCAACACGTACACATCTTCCATTGTGCGTGTTTCGTTTTTCCAGTGTTTACAGTAGTTAATACTAAATTCATAAAAAATCTTTTTAGCTTTTCGGGCGTAACATATAAGTTCTGTGGTGATTAATATTAGTAATCATATTGTACTAAAATCAAGTGTAAATAATATAAAACAGGCGCGCGATATACGCGTCTCAAAATTAATTAACAAAGTGCCTTTTTATTGTACGTGAAATTCATAATATAACACCGAATAGACAAACAGTGAAATATACATAACAACACAATATCTGGTGTTATAGGTTCCTCTGTATATACATATTTTAGTTCAAACAGACAAAAATAATATTCCTATAAGATTAACACAAACACACAATATTTAACAAACAAGAATTTTTTAAATGAGCATGTTTTTCTGAAGTTAGAGACACACTGGGCAATTTTTACTTGTACCTGTTTTTACGACGCTCACTGCTCGGCTTCTATAAGCGCACTGTATCTGGCCTAAGGAGGGATATCCATTATTAATAGCAAAAAAGTGTTTTTACACTCAAAATAGCCAACTTTTAGATTTAACTTCAATTTTGCTGTTTTCAAAAAAATTGCCATTTTCGATTTGCAAAAAAAATATATGTAGTTTTTACAATGAATGGAAAAACCAATAGTACCATCTTAAGGTTCAACTCTTTAGCTATTCATCAGTCACCTACAGAGTATCAAAATATTAATTTTTGATAACAATATAAGCATTAAAAAAAACGATTTTCAAAAGTTCGTTAGTCTTTTATAAATATTTGTGCACCTATTTATTTTATGATCGCAACAAAATTATGTTTTTATGTTCTTGAGAAAATTTTCTATTAATTGAAGAAAAATTGATTGAATTTGATCACGAGAGATATGCTTTCAAAGTATCGCTGGGTAAAAATCACCCATTATGTCTCTTACGTAACTCTTTGATAGTGTGTCCCTTAAGGGTTAAAGAAACTTACATTAAAACTTATTATATGTATAATTAACAAACGGTTCTAAATATTATGTTAGAAATAGGACTTCAATTTTTTTTTTTTAAATCTTACGGAAGCAAAATGTAAGTAAAATTAACCGAACAACGGGAGATTTAAATAAATTCGGTACCGTTTTCTACTACTTACAGTTTATTTATGATAGTTGTCAATCCCAGAAGATCACTATCATTATAGAATATTGTGTCAGCCCAGAAGATAACTGTCACAATAGATATTTTGCATCATCCCAGAAAAACTATCACAATATAATTGACAACAAAAAAAATATAACCCAATTCTTTCCGGACTCCGAAACGCTTTTTTTATATTTCTAATTTACATGTCTAATTATTATAGCTGAGTAGCATAACTGATATAGGTATTGACCTGTTAACAACAAATTTCGCAAAGAAAATGTTTCGAGTTCGATGCTCACCAAAGTGTATATTATGTACCTTATTTTTATTTCATAACGGCATTTCATTGTTTCAGTACGAATAGAAAAACATAATAGTATATTATTCAACGAACATGAATAATGATAGCTGTTATTCACGAAGATGAAGTTTTCCGACACGAGCCGACTGGCGAGTATCGTAAATCATCTGAGTGAATAACAGTCATTATAGGCGAGTAGAGTACGATACTTTGCAGACGACCGATCAATAATATTGTATTTTATAATCAAATCCTTTAGATAATCCTAAAATAATTTCCGTCGACATTTTGACGTCTCAATTTAATTATAATGAAAATGGCAAGAGGCTACTAGATACAAATTGAAGAATGAAATTTAAATGAACAATTATTTGGTAGTAGTGAATAATCAAAGAAAAGACTACTAGATAGAATTTCAAAAAAGAACAACAGTGATTAATATGATTAATCAAAAAATAAATAATAAACAATGATTAATCACTGCTAGCAGTGAATAATGGATATCATTATAATTGAAGAAACAAAAGTATAATGAGTATTAGGGAATCCACCCGAGTACTCGAGTAATCGAGTACCCGATAATTTTTCCCCATTTTCGAGTAATCGAATACTCGGAAATTTTGAATCGAGTATTCGATTAAAAGGTTATTTAAAATTTTAAAACATATCAGTTTTATTTTACTTAAAATATTCAGTTTAAATGAGATATTAGTCAGGTGTGCCTTTAAAGACGGGTTTTTATTTAAATCAATTGCTCAATCTGAGGAATCGGGAGGATTCGTAATGTGTCACAATTATAATGGCCTAGAAGTGCAACCACAGTGCAGAAATGTGTAATAGAATTTCATAATAAAAAATTAGAGAATTAATTACCAATAAGGTTGAACGTAAAACAAAAATTCCTATAACAGCCGATGACTGGACAGATATTAATATGAAGCGGTATATGAATGTAACAGTTCATTCCGACATAACCCAACATGTTCTTGGTTTGGTTTCTGTTGTGGGATGTTGTGATGCGGAGAAAACGTTACGGCTGATTATAGGAAAACTACACGAATTTTCTATTGATTTAGATGTCGACGTTGCAGCCTCTATACACAATAGTGCAGTATGGCCAGAAAATCGAAGCCATCAGTCAAATTTGCTTGAACCATGCAATTCATCTAACAATTATTGATGTTTTGTATAAGACAAGTTCCAATAAAAGTCAAGTTTTCTCTTTCAATGATGAAGACTCAGATAATGAAGACGATTTTAATGACGAAAGCGAAAATAAAGATGATGATAATAAAAACATTGAAAGTAATTATTTTATTGATGGTAACATAAATTTCGAACCATTTAATGAAGCGCCAAAAACTATTTCACAACCACAGATTAGTAAGGCTTTAAATAGCACCCGAAAAATCATCAATTTTTTTAGGAAATCTTCGGTTAGAAACAATTTACTTCAAAAACACATATCAAAGTCCAAGAGAAAAAAGAACTACAGAACTACAATGTTATCTATTGAGATGCTGGAGGCGTTAAAGAATATTTATATTTAACATAGGCAAAAAACTGTAGTTTCCCTTTTGTTATTTTTGCAAAGTGGAGTCTATCTATACCGCAAAAATAATAATCACTTAGTGTATTCTTCCAAATCAGAAATAAATTCTTTGGCAAAAAGTCAGTAGTATTTCTCAGGTACTACTTTTTAAATAAAAAATGAATAAAATATAATACCCGGGTATTTCGAGTACCCGGGTAATTGTTACAAAAATACTGGAATACTCGAAAAATCCAAATTTCGAGTAATTTGGATTCGCTAATGAGTATATTAAAAGATAGTCGTATACAAAGTTTTGTATTGTAAAACAATGAATGTAATATGCAATAATACATTTTGTAAAAATGGTAGTCAACATTTAGGCTAATTATTTCATTCGATATTCCATTATTTCAGCTAAACTTTCGGGTTCAATTCTCACCAAGGACGTTTTGCATTATTTATTTATTTTTATTTTACAACGGGATTGCATTGCGGCATAACGAATAGAAAAATTTAAAATTTTGTATTGCATAAACAATAAATATAAAAAATAATAAAACATTATATAGAACGGGAACCAACATTTAGGCTATTACAGCCTAAAGCATAATGATGGCAGGATTAGACAATTAACGGGTTTTTTTAATTTTTTTTTTCTTTCGAAACGATAATGTAAACCCATGATGTAAACCAAAGCAACCAACACGAATAAAAATGACAAATAGACATAATTTCTTTGAGTTATTTCCGTGCTCAAAGATTTCTCTGAAATGATTAGAATATAATAATAATAATAAACTTAAGGAAAGCTAAGATTCTGTTTTTCAGTCTGTAACGTACCAAAATAACGATGAAAACGAAATTTGGTTTCATTTATGGTTTGGGTTTAAGTGGTAACGAACTGAACTAAGGCTACAAATGTCGTCGATTCCATTATCCTTAAAGTTTTGTCTTTCCAATTTTTTAGTTTTTTACGTTTTATTATTATTCATGTAGTGATACAAAAAACTAGTCATTTTTTTCCTATTATAAACTGCTTAAAGTCATTATGCTATGTTTGAAACATAACAATGAAAATTAAATCAAGTTTCTTGCCTGGGTTGTGGCTTCGTAGCAGAGCAGCTAGGGTCTGAGGTTTGATTCTGTTCTAGGCATTTTATTTATTTTTTTTAAATAAAAACCCAGACTCTGCCAGTTTGTCGGTCTGTAAGTTTTTTGTGTTATGCCCCACCCCAACACATGTAAAATCATCATTAAAAGCCCTTACATTTTGGTTAAATTTGTTGATATTTTTTCATATCATAGTTTATTTACTTCTTTAGTAAGATCTCAACTCTAAAATGCAGCGGTGATTTGATATTCTCATCATGAAGTACATATTAAAAGATTGGAATCACAGAAACGTGTTACGAGTTGAGAAGAATTGAGTTTTGAGAATGTTTTCGAAATGAAATTCGTAATTGTAATTTTTACTTCAAAGCATTAATTTAGTCAAGATAAATATTCGTTATCGTCCCTCTAGTAATGAAACAGCGTATAAGAAAAATAGTAGTTCTTAAATAATTCGCATTTAAATGTTTATTGAACAAACTTTTTAAAAAAAAATCTTTTATTGCATAGACAATTAAATTTTCTATAAATTAAAAGATTTTATTTCAAAAAGTTTGTTCAATAAACATTTAAATGCGAATTATTTTAGAACTACTATTTTTCGTATACGCTGTTTCATTACTAGAGGGACGTTATTATACATTTTAAATAATGCGTTGACTAAAATTCGGTGGCAATATGACATAAGGAAATAACTCGAGTTATACTCTTTCACGTATTATTTCAAATTCAAAATCTCCATATTCGAATTCATATCATATCATTTTTTTGTAATAATCCAGCAACTATAAATAACCGTAATAATCAATTTAAAAAAACAATTTTGAACGACTCTTAATTTTAAAAACGTTTTCCTGAAAAATGTGAGTTTTAAAATTATTCCCTTATGTCATATTTCCACAGATTTATAAATTATGTACTGTTCATTAAGTTTTTATTAACATATAGAATAGATTTTTTAAATAAATAAATAAAGTTATATTTTCTAATGCCATTTTCGATTGAATCAAAAAAAACACTCTGAAAGGGAAAATTTTGCTTTTTCTGTTTCTAGTGTATTAAAACGATGTTCTGAGGGTCAAATATTGTTGCTCGAAAACACTTTTCAGAAATCTCGAATTTTCCGTAGATTTATCCCGCTTTTACAAAAATTTGTTTGTAGGTTTATTCTAGTTCTGTCATTTGGCTGATTGGCTCCGGTTTTCTGTTTGAAAACTTATTATGGCTATTAATTGTTTAGAAGTATAATTAAATTAATCTCAACATTGCATCGAATACGATTTGTTAGATTTTATATATGCAATTTTCTAGTTTTTTATATTTTGACAGATAACCCACAAACATAAAAGAGTATTGAGATATTCTTGTCCGATTGACACCGAAATTGAGATTGCTTTTCAAGAGGGGGAAAAAATCAATCGAAAACGACATACGATTGTTTTGTAAGTTCTAGATACTTTTTACACTTTCTGCCGTAGGCACTTGGCGAAACACACTTAATACACACATTTTTAATTTTTTTTATAAAAACACTTGTTAAAAGAACATTTATCTGGTAGCCATGAAACATCCCTTTATAATCATTTAACGTTATAAAATCACACATCCAGTTTAAACAATTTAGAAATATTATATGTACAACCAAAAAGCAGACGTTTAGACAACTTAGAATCTTACGAAATCTGAAAAGCTATATTTCTTAACCAAAATATCCTCAACGAACAGAGAGAAATCCGTTTCTCACCAATTACCGACCCCACATTGTTTTATTCCCATACTCATACCATCCCATAAAATGACTAATACGTCGGGTTATAATAAAATAAAGAAAAAAAAAAACAACATCTGAAGTATTTAACTCACCCTCTTTTAATTTTTAATGTTTGTTGCTCTCACCATTTTTTTTGTTTACCACTCCCACATTTTTTATTTGTATATTTTTGATTCATTTTTTGCTTTTTCCAACTATAACTACATTTTTATTTTTACAGTTTAGTAGATACTCCTGATGATGACCTAACAAGCCGAAATCGATCGAGTGATTTTTTAGACCGTTTGTAATTTTGCGAAATATTTAACAAGTGTTTTTATTAAAAAAATTTAAAAATGTGTGTAGAAAGTTCTAGAGAGGTATTCACATTTGAAAATCTAGTTATTTATAAGCTATATTCTGGGATAAGTAGAAACACATATTGTTAGACAAAGTGTGTTATGGTAGTATTTTCTAAAGCCCTAGACAGACTATGGCTTAAAAAAATCCGATTTAGTTAATTTTCGATATTTGCCATAGTTAGATTTATAGTTTTTGTGGTTTATTTTTAGTTTCATCACAAAAACGACGTAATCAGACTGTATTAGTTTGACAAATATTATGAAAACAATATTAAGTATATTAACCGTAATATAAAACAAGTGTCGTTAAATCGGATTTAATAAGTCGCAGTCTGTCAAGGGTTAAATTCTCAGCTAAATGATCAGAGTGGTTTATTTATTTATTTAGTTAGGTACACTTAGACATTTACAATATTCTTGGCATAATCCATTTTGAGCTTTTGCTCATTCACAACAGAGCATACTAAAATATACGAATAACCTAATAATAAAACGGCTCGTTTATGGTGGTTAGATCGCAGGCCGCCTGATTAAATCCACCGAGTTCCTACACCTGTATCTTTACTAGATGACGTTGGCAATATTTCCAATATTGATTGCATTGATTCCTCAGCTTTTGGAAAGTCTGCTTACAGTGGCCGAAGTATCACGATTTAAAATGCTCTTTTCTTCAAGTTGGGGCTTTTAAATGGATTTTGATTGCTGCTTGCTCTGTTTTTGGCAAATAATGCTTCGTTTTGTTATACAGTGATTTATCTTGAACAATTTGCTCGTTTAATTAATGAGAAAAAAATCATATTTATTTAGAAATAAAAAAATATATTTTAGAGAACAAAATGCAAGTCCAACTGACGACGATGTCAAAGCCTGGTCAAACAAAGTATAAGATGGTAATATTTTCTACGATTATTTTGAATGACCTAGAATTTAATTTTTCTTTCCAAGATAGTGTGGTTCAAAAGATATTCGCATCAAATTTAGTTATAAGCCATGTTGTGTAATTAGTTAAAGGACTATCCCTGTGAACATTAATTTTTTGATTTTAACTTATTTAAGGTTTTTATTTTTGAGAACAATATATTAAATAATTGTAAAACACAGAAATAAACTGGCACATCAATTGGTATATTTGGGGTAAAATTAATTGGATCTTCCACTTTGTATAGAAACGTTAAATAAGAAGATTAAATGCTAATTTTTACGGAATGACAGACAGACACCAGACCAACAAATAGCCACCACGTCTTAATACTTTTTCTAACTCTAAAGACCTCGATAAACAGTTTAGTTTGAAAGTTTGCATAATTACTTTACTTTATCTTACCAAATAATATCAACAAAAAACATTAAAATTGAAAAAGTTTTTTAATCTCGCAATAATATGATTAAAAATTGTGGGACTAGCGGAAGACATGACATTAATTTCACGCATATTCGCACTTTCCTTAATCGAAACACTGTATCCCAGATCAGTTCAATTCCATTACTTCTGGCTAAAGGAAAAAAAATCGGCACCAGAAAAGCTTTTAAAAACCAGTTAAGACTGTAAATATTCTAAGCTCGACGACGAACACAAGAAAAAAAAAATTCAAATCTCATCGAGCACACACACAAAAATCAATCAACTACGAAAAAATGTGTAAAACCAATTCAAAAATATAAAGCTATTTATTTATACAAATATTATGCTATTATGGAAAACATACAAAAAAAAAAAAGATTTCACAATTTTCATCTTCTTTTCATGAAAATTACCTTTCTTCCCATTTCATATGTACATAATACCTATGAACGTAGTATATTCGAGATATGTACACAAAATGTTTCTATATTTCCAACGTACATTTATATTGTATAAAGCTTCCTTTTTTCCGTTTTACCATTTTCACAATATGTATATAGTTTTGTTGTACTCATCTTGGGTTGCAAACTGCTACACAACATTTTTTTTTATCATTTACAATCTCTGTATAAATGTATTTTCTAAGCAAAAAAAAGGGATATAAATGATAAAATGTGTTAAAATATACAACAACAACAACTATACGATAAAAACTGTTCAGGATAGAACGGAAGAATAAATATGGGGAACCCATCAGCGTATACAAATGGTACATGAATATACATATACAAAATATACAACAAGGCTGGAATACAAATAGATCTAAATAAATATTAAGAAATAACAACAGACGCGTGGATATATGAGGTTCTTCCTAGAATTTTTTAGGATTTATTGTTTATCCTCACTATAAATTTAATAAACCTAGGAATACGCTTGAAAACCTCGCTCAAAACTTTAGCGATTAAAAAACAATTATTTCGCTTACTTTAAAGAAATATGTTTTGCTGGTTAAAGGAATATGTTTACCGTATTTAATAAAAATGTTCTGTTGTTCACTTCTTGTGGAGCCAAGCTCTTTTCCGTAATAATTTAGAAATTCTCGGGAAGCTTTTGATAGTATTATTTGTGCGGTGTGCTGGTTTCAAATTTAAAGACAACTGAAAAAAAATTGCACTCACTTGTTGCAGAAAACAAATTAGAGTTTTGGTAGCCCGACAAATAGTTCAATTGCTATGAATCTATTTTTTTTTTATTTATTTATTTTATTTTATTAATTTACATATATTTTGGTACACCCTATTTTGAGCAAATGAGCTCATTCATAATAAAGTGTATCAATAGTGATGGATATTATTATTATTATTACTTGAGGGCCATGTGGGGGCTCAAGCCACCCCGCACTGCGACCTAAAAGATCTTTTGTGCATGAAGCCCTGAAGAACCGGTATTCTAAACATGGTATGGTCGTTGCCATAGTGATGGATAACTTAATGATTAAAAAATCGGCTTGTTGGTTGGTGTCAACGCCAATTCCGGAACATCAACCTGAATCTCTTTTAGTAACCCAAAATCGTCAGAAGACATCATTCACGCGAAGAAGATTTTCTTAATCGGTTGAATTTGCTCCGGATTAATTTGATTTCCAATTTTGGGTAAAACTTCCACTTGGTAAAGGGCATCCTCCTACAGTACTGGCCTGTTTTTTACATAGTCCTTTTATTACTGGGCTCCGATCTTAAGGGTAATAAAATCAAGAGATGTAGCTCGGCACATTTTACTTTACAAACAGAAATACTCCACTACGTAATTTAATTTTAATTATAAATAATTAATAGAAAAAATACTAATTAAAGTGATTATTTGTAAGGAATAAATAAAATTAAAAAAAAAAAAAAATATTTTCAAAGAAAATAAAAAATAAATTCGACTTTCCGACTGGATAGTCAAAGCCTTCTTCAGGCTAAAACCCACAAAAATGTTATCGAGAAAAAAATTAAATCTAGGGAAACATGATCAGTTAAGATTAAGAATAATTATGAGAAACATTGTAATCCGCGATGTATTTTTGATAACTCTGCATCATCCTTATCTTTATATAATCTATAAACATTGTAATACTAGTATTTGCTTTTATCTCATTTGACAAGTTATTAAACACTACGCTAAGTATATGATGAACTGTATCTTGGCAACCTCTAAAATCTTGATGTTCTTGTTTGCCGTTCCGCCTTAGTTCATAATTTTCACGGAAATATAAGTCACACTCACAATTTAGTAAACCATGGTGGATTTTATAAATAGTCAGTAAGAATTCATATTTTATATAGCATGTAACCGAAAGAATACTTACTGAATATAAATCTTTACCTAACATAAGGAGGCTGGCAAACTGCTTTTAGAACTTTGTTCTGCACAACTTGTACGGTAATTTGATACCGGGCACAAATGTTGCCCCAGATAGGACATAGATATTCAAAGTGTGTGTTGGCATAGTAGAACTGAAAAATTATGTTTGTAGGTATAAAACCGTTTACCATTCTAAGTACTGCGACTAGCGTGGATAACTTTTTAATAATTTTATGAACGTGAGTTTCCCATGTTAGTAGTAGATGATTGAATAGACAGACCAAGGTACGATGTTTTGTCGAAATTGGAATAATTATTTCTTCAAGAATATTAGAAACCTGATAACTTGCCATGTTAAAAATAGTTGGTTTTATTATAGTTTAATTGAAACCGATTTCAAACAATGGTTTAAACTTATTAAATCATTTTCCATATTTTGTTTCAAAAGTGAATAATTTTCAGATGTATGTATATGTGACGACAGCATTGTCTGCGAATAATTTTAACATGCCATTACGTTTGACATCAAACAAACCATTTTTGAAAATTAGGAATAAAATCGGCCCAAGAATTGATCCTATAGGTACTCTGCAATTTATTGTTAATCATTCAGATTGGACATTATTCAGCTGAACAAATTGTTGCCTATATGATAAGTAATTTTCAATAAGATCTAAAGCTTTGCCTTTAATTCCAGTCCTATTCAACTTAGAGAGTACGATTTTATGATTTACACTGTCTAAAGCTTTTCTTTCTATCAATAAATAGGCTAGAAGTTTTTTATTTGTTTTTCAGGCTAGAACAGTTGTTTTTTAATAAGTATAGCACGGCCGATAATATATTGGAATTCCACTGAAAACCATAATGACCTTTGTTTATAATTTTATGCTGTTAAAGAAAGTTAGCGACCGATTGTATATAACCCTTTCAACAATTTTGGATGTAGGTGGAAGTATCGAGATTGATCTATATTTATTAGGTGTTTATTTATCCCCCGATTTGTGTATGGGTATAATTCAGGTCACCTTAAATTTGTTAGGAAATAAACAAATATCAAAAAACATATCAATGGCCTTGACTAAAACAGGAACAAATATGTTTTTAAATTCTATTAAGGTTTCGGCTAATAAATAGTCGACCACAACAGAGGAGTTAGAAGGTTTCAGACTGTCGGTAGTACCAACTATTTCATCTTCTGTAGCGGGGATAAAACCATCTAGAGTGCTACCAGTAACATCAAACAGATCTTGATGGTTCAATGTATTTTAGTATTTTCCACATCTACGAAATGTTTATAATAATACATCCGCAACTGCTCCTTGATCATTTAAGTTGTTATTACATACCTTTAAGGAGATTACTGATTGTGCATTGTAATAAGATTTGTTATGGAGGATTTTATTAACCAGTTTCCATACATTTTTGTGATTTTGATTGTTTTATTAATTTCTCTACTTGTTGTCTATATAGAACGAACGTTTGTTTGAATACGTCATTGCTGGGAAAGTCATTCATTAATTTGTAAAACATATCCCTTTTTTTCATTATGGATTTTATATCGCTAGTGAATCAAGGCTGAGGGTCAATTCTCGTTCTATGAAAAAATTCAATGAAAAAAAGTCTTTTCATTTACATCTAGTTAACCATTTTTATTTTTTGAATGCAAAAAACAAAATTATATAATTTTCACAACACTGTAGGCCGATTTTGTTTCCATGAAAAACAACGTGAAAAGATTTCTCAGTGGAAAAAACCATAATTCGAAAGTGTTTTTTATGAATACTTGATTATTTTCGTCAAAATATTCTCATATGAAAAGAATTTATTCATTGAGTATTTTGGTGGTGAGAAAATCAATAAAATATGTATTAATGTATCGATATATGTTACAGATAAACCAAAAGTTGTATTCCAAATCGCAAAGGGTTGTGGTTGATCGCAATCGCAATCAACTGATCATACTTCAACTATTTGTAGTAATTAGAGTAAGCAAACTTGGTAGTTTTGATAGTTTATGAAAATATTGAAAAGCGGAAAGAACTTTTGTTCATTTTCCAAAACCTCAATCTATTTTAAATGTATATTTTTGAAACTTTTTGATTCACATTATTGTAAGGGTTTTAGTTTCAAAATATCACTATAAATAAGCCTCAAATTTCTTTTTGTAAATTTCTTGAATTATTAAAATCGACTTAATTCCTCAATCTCTAAAATATCCCTGTTCAGTCTTAATTTCCAAGATTTATAATTCCCTAAGTTTATTTAATTTTAAATTCAAACACCTGATTTCTACTTCTATTTTAAAAATCTGTAAATTTAGAATATCTTATTGAATCTAAGATTTCAAAATTATGTCATATAGTTTTTCGAAGCAACTGCATTTAAACATTCGAATTTCGATGTAGTAAATTAAATTTAAGAGTTTTACCAAACAAGAAACTAAAATGTTTTAATGATTTTAGAATACCGCTTCACATACTTAGAGTATTATCGATATTTGAAGATTCCTCATATTCTAGACGTTCCAAAATAAAGAAAATTCGTAAATTCAAAAATATTTACAACCTGAAGCTATATGTATATAACATTTTACATTTTATGAAGTTCCTAATATCGCATTTTCATAAATTTGACAATTAATACAGATTATTGGTGAAATTGTTAAAATTATGAATTGTTTGGACTTTTTAGGATTTCAAATTTCGAGATAACTTATCTTTTAAATATTTTAATATGTATTATCATATGTATTTCAAACTCTCTTGTATTTTGTCGAAGTACGAATTTTAGAAACGAATTTTAAGTACGGATGTACAAAACTTCATTGTAAAATCTCAAAATACAAATTCCACAAATAGATGCCTATCAGTTAAATGTTAAGCCTTAAACTAGGTGTTAAGCCTAGTTTAAACCTCGTGTGAACATGAACGTGGAATATGTTGAATTAACTAGTTTGTTTCATAGCGAAATATGAACAAAACTCAGTGGTATAACCTGAATTTTATGCATGTTGACAATTGCATTTGCGAATTGCGAATTGACAATTGCATTTGCGAAGTGGTTTTCATTTGAGATAAGTGAAATTTTGCTAACTTCACTTATCTTAAATGAAAACCACCACATATGATTATTTGGAGAATAAGGCAAGCATAATTCAATGAACAAACAAAAACGGTATGTTCACGACGTTTGTTTACTCTCCATTGCCATTTGGCATTCGAAAATTAACTGTAGCTGTAAATATCAGCCTCTTGATACAAAAGTCGACTAATAAGTGTCTTGTGTAAACGAATAATTACTTGTCGTTTACTGTTCCTCCGTTATAAAATGTATACATATATTTAAATTTCAGAGTAGGCGCAAACCAAAAAAATAAAATAAAATTGGAGCTTGGTTAACACAGAATTATTTTTTCATTTCATTTTTTCATAGAAGGAGAATTGACCCCATGGTTTTTCAAATTATTTCTGCCCAATGATTTTATTAACTTAACCGATTTAGTGGACTGAGAATTAAGCTGGTTATAGAAATCTTCAAAATCGAGGTTAGATTCAACAATATTAGCCAGAAAATGTAGAAACAATTGTCGGGTTTACAACATTTAGATAAAATTGGATAGTTTACTATTAGTAATTTGTGATCACTAAGGTAGGAGACAACGAATCTGTAGCAATATGATCTAATTTAGTTTGCATTGAATTTGATTTCCTAGTAAAATAATCACGATCAAGTTTATTTCTTACAGCAAGATTATTAGACTGCATGACAGAATGATACTTTATGACTGAGGTTTTATTATAATCCAGTAGGTTAATTTTAAAGTCACCAGTTAATACCCATTGAGAATATTTTGATAGATTAAAATAAATTCGCACTAGTATGTATATATGGTAGTATGAATAAATCTATAGACAGCCATGATATTCATATTCACTGTTTTAAAGTGGACCATTAAGAATTTGTTTTGTACTAAAGTATCATTCATCAGTAAACATAGTTCTGGCTTTGAATAGTTACTTATGTCACCGCCGCTTCTACTATTCCGAGTATTGTGAAAAGGTTCATATCAAGAAAGATTACAAAATGCAATATTATCCGCGTCTAAAAAAGTTTCCATTAAGACCACCAAATCTATACTTACATCAAGGCTTAACAGGAACTCCTCTAATTTATCAATTTTATTGAGAAACCTATTAAATCCAAAACCTACTATTTCTATAAGTGTTAGTGATATTTTCTACTACATATTTTTGATACAAACTACAATTTAGGCAGTTTTTTTCGACAATTCTTTGTCTGATTTCCTTCCTGTAATTTCCGGCGTTCCTCAGGGTTCAGTGCTGGGTCCTCTATTGTTTTCTATGTACATTAATGACATAGAATCCTCTATTCACCATTGTTCATTTCACATTTTCGCTGATGACGTCCAAATTTATAAAAATAGTCGTTTAGATCAGGGTTCTATTGATAGGAATATTTCTCTGATAAATGAAGACTTAAGTAATATCGCTAGTTGGTCGGTCTCTAATAGGCTCGTTTTAAATGCGAATAAATCTCAGTCGATCATAATTTATAAAAAATCGTTAGACACCTCGTCCTTTCCTGGTATTTTTCTGCAGGGTTCGCTAATTAGGTATTCAAATACTGTTAGAGATTTAGGCTTAGTTATTAATAAAACTCTTTCTTGGGGTGACCATTTAGTTAGTATTAGTAAGAGGGTCTTTGGTATGCTTAGTTGTTTGTATAAAGTAGTAGGATTTTCTGATAGTCAGTTTAGGAAAAAAATGTTTTTGTCTTATCTTCTTCCTCATTTTATTTATGGTGACGTAGTTTTATTCGGTATGCTTCAGGAAAATATGAACGTTCTCCAAAGATGTTTCAATGCATGTACTAGGTTTATTTTTGGTTTTAGGAAATTCGATCATATTTCTGCCTACTCTAGCCTTGTTTTAGGATGTAGTTTATCTACCTTTTACGAATTTCGCGTTTGTCTTTTTATTTTTAAACTTCTCAAAGCTAAGAAGCCTTGTTATCTTTATAGAAAGTTACTTTTTAGCAGGTCTCATTCCTCAAACTTCCGCCTGATTCCGGCCAAAAATAGTTGTAGGTCGCTAAACAAATCCTTTTACGTTACGGGAGTTTCTCTTTGGAATTCAATTCCATTGGAAATTAAGAGTTTAGGATCGGTCAAATTATTTAAGTCAAAATTTTTGGAGTGGCGTGATTGATGGGCAATACGTAGTTTTCTAAATTTATTTTTAATATTATTGTTATTGTTATTATTGTTAATTTTTAATATTATTTCACCTCTTGCTGTACGTTTTATTGTAAATGAGCTATTGCTCAAAATAGAATGTGTATGCATGAGATGGAAATTGTTTGAAAAAATTTAAAAGGTTTTTCTGCCTAATGGAAGCAGCTTCATCATTTTATTTTTGTTCTTTTGTTCCGTTTACTCTGTTTCCATCTGTGCTTTTCCTTTTAATACTAAATTATTGTTAAAGTACAATAAATAAATAAATAAATAAATAAATAAATTTAAAATCGAAGTACATAAATGTAAAGATTATACTGGGTTACGACACTAATACTTATAGAAATAGTAAGTTTTATTTTGGTTGGTTTTGATCAGGCTCAAAATGACAGAGCGTCGGTCACAATTACAAAAATATGACAACTCAAAAATAAAAATATTACCTCCAAATAAAAGAGAAATACTATTCTCAATTTCCTTTTTTTAGTTTTAAAAATTAAGAGCTGAGACTAAATACTACTCGTTTTTCCACAATGCATCCCTTTATCCGTTTCGAGTTCAAATAATTGTTTTTTGGCGTAAGACTACGTCTTTGTTTTCATTATATATGGGGGGTAAACAAAATTTCAATGTGATGACGCGCGTCACGGAATTGACGTATAATATACGAAATTTATTTGATTAAAGCAATATCTCTTGATAAATATAAATGTAGGCCCGAATCGACAGACACAACTACAACTTTTAGTTGCAGTCACTCTTTTTTCGAAATTGATGATTGTATACCGTATTTTTAAACCACGATAAAACAGCAAATTTAATAAGGAATCTAGTACAATTTTCAAACAATAAATTTTATGAGATAAATGCTACCTTTTTAAAGGCCAAAATCACAATATAAATAATTTTAATTGGTAAATATAGATATTTTGTTTATTATTATTTATTATGACCTGAAATAAATAGATTTACATCGATTGTAGTCGCCGATATCCACGACTACAATTTTAATCTACACTTTAATCTGTGATTTTATTGAGGTTTAAAAATACCAAAAGAGACAATTTGGTCGTAGTTGCGAATTAATTATGGTCTGTCGATTTAGCCCGTAATGTTTTAAAAATTGTAAAAATCATACCAAGTTAAATAAAAATTTGTGGATTGAAAAACAAATTAAAACCACCAATTATTAATATGTATTTTAATTTCAATTTTAATTAAATTGTGATGAACTTGATCAAACATGCCGCACGCCATATTGATTTAAAGCTATAAAATAAAAATAAAAATGGTCAACAATTTTTCACAATGTTCCCTTGCTATATTATTTGTAAGTCTGTGATTTGGCGGCATGAGATTAGAAAATGTATATTTTCGTGACCAATTGTGATATTGGGGACGAAGCCTCCTCGAATATATAAAATAATAAAAATTATGAACAACGGGTAATCAATATTTAGACTGATACAGCATAATCAATAAATATGACAGCATTAGACAATTAACGGTTTATTTAATTTGTACTTTCTAAATTTTGGTTTCCCTTAAACTGTGCAAATGAAGTTTTCTCAATTGTACAAGCTCGTCGGTTTTTTTTATGTTGTAATATAAGTTCACCGTACACAAATGTGTAGGTAAATAACTATAGTATATAATGACGTTTTCGATTTTTCAAAATTTCGGGTTTTCGAAATTTCATATGACTTAAAGTTCGATATACAAAATTGTGCCTTATACTAAATGGTCCATGTTTGGTAATATAAACGATAATCACTGTCCAACATACACATTTGTGTGGGTATGGAATTCGTTACTTAATGCGGCTAAATTCGTTTTGTTAGATTTTGTTTTTATTAAATTATGCTTCCATCTGTAATTCGATACATTAAATTTTATATAATTCATTATATGCTTTATGGGAAATATAATTTATCTGCCAAATTTCTAACCGAAAAAGTGGACAATGGACGCGCCATACAAAGGTAAATAAAATTAACTACAAAAACAATTAACTAATTATTTATTTGTTTATTAAATACTATTTATTAAACATTGTGCGTTTCGTTAATAATATACAAGAAATAAATAAAAGCTTGAATAACTAGGTAATTGATGTTAAATATAGACATACATAATTGTGTATCCTAAAGGTCAGCTGCTACAGTTTTATTTAAATTTTTTTTTAAGTTTTGTTCAAGTCTGGCCAATGGCAAAGTAATGATGCCTAACTACAACGCATTTCAGAAGAACTGGTATCAGACTCAGAAGATGATGTGCCAAATGATTGTGATATACAAGAGACTGAGGCGAACTCAGATACATCCAAGAACCACAATAAAAATAATGTCGACCAAATCACTGAAATAGGATATGAAAATAACGTTAATTCACAGCCTAAAAACGTATGGTATCCCGGTATACTGGAGGAAAAATTCCTGTCAGGTGAAACCCAACCGGCTCAGCCATTAATTGTGAAATCGACGTGCGAATATTTGAGGCCTTATTTTCCGGATAGCCACTTTACAGATGCTGCAATATATACCACTATGTATCATTTAAAAAATTGTGATGCTGAGTTGAAAACCTTAGCGTTAGAATTAAACAAATTATATGGCGTTTTCCTGCTAATACGCTGTATTCGATATCCGCGAATAGATATGTATTGGAGAAAAAAGTTGCGCGTCAAATTAATTGCAAACACAATTTCCAAAACATGATTTAAAAAACTAAGAGCAGCTTTACATTACCTGGATGTAAACGAAACATCGGAAAATTCGACTAACTCGTTTTGGAAGAAGGAGCTGTGCAAGACAGGTGTCGAGCTTTACTCAGAAAAGTAGGTACTCATTGGGTGGATGACCAAAAGATCCCATACACCGGGCGATGCCCAGCTCGCCAGTATAAGAGGAATAAACCAAGGCCGGTCGGGTTAAACAATTTCTTAATAGCTACGTGTAAGGCAGTAGTCAATTTGGAGCTATACCAAAGCGGAAAAAGGTTCTTGGCAACCGATCTTTGGGTTTAGGGCCAGCTGTGGTTTTACGACTAGTCAGTACCATTCCCAAAGGATGCTTTATAATTGTTGATAGCTATTTTAGACCTGTACCACTATTGTTCGAGTTCTTAGAATTGTGATGCCACAGGTAAACTTTTATTTACATGTTTGCATTGTCCTACATATATTGATAATGTTAAATTATTTTGTTTTAGCAACGGTTATGTCTAATCGCATAAATAATACAAATTTTAAGTCATACCGTATTATGGCAAAAGGTGAAAGCCCAAAGCTGGAGAGACCCGAAATCTGACACCGCACTTTCTACCATATCTGGCACTAATCCAACAACGACCGTCAATCGCTGGAATAAACAAAGAAGTCGTACATGCCAATTAGGTGTCCAACTATAGTCCATCAGTATAATCAGAATATCGACGGGGTTGACTTAGTCGACCAAATGGTCTAGTATTATAGAACTTTTATAAAAACCAGAAAATGGTCACTCAATGTCATTAAACATACGATTGATTTGGCACTCGTCAATGCTCGGATGGAGCACCATCAAGACTGTGTTGATAGTAAAGTACCTAAAAATCGTATAATGTATTTGTTGGATTTTAGATCAGAAGTCGCTGAGAGATTAATTGCCATTGTCAATAGAAACAGAAGGGAAAGCTGCGGTGAGGAATATAACATGGAACTCGCACCTCATAGTTGTGTTCGTCTCTACCATGTACCGGGAAAAGATCAGATGGATACGATCATTGGACAGTGTTCGATTCGTTACGAAGTGCCAGACATTGTCAGTTGGAAACTTGTAAAGCTCGAACACGCTGTCGTTGTGAAAAATGCAATGTATATTTGTGTCTGTCAGCACAAAAAAACTGTTTTAAACGGTTTCATATTTTACATATGGAGCAAAAGATAAGCCCAAATATTCTAATGCGATCAGACATATTGTTTAGTTATCCGACAGGATAGGAATTCTTCGCATAAGCATTTTACAATCAACAGCTCTTCGAAAACACTTTCTATAATGTTACCATTTCTTGTTGACTACCTGTTGAGCAAATGGAATCCTTACATCAAACAAAATATTATAAGAGGTGGGCCCATAAATCCGGTATGAATTTGGCTCTGAAAAGGTACTGAATTTGGCAGAACTAATTTGGGATTAAGGCGTACAATACACCGAGCGCGAACTGCGAATTGCGAATAGATTCCACAATGCGATATTCGTAAATAGACGCACATAGGTCGCAGTGCAAATTTAATAAACGTCAAGTTTCGGAAGATTTTTTATATTTGACCTTTATTTAATTCGCGCCATGCTCTATAGCACGACTATATTTTATGAATATAAAACGCCTTAGTTTCCATTATTTCCTGAAAATATATATTCAATTATTCTTAGGTCATTTAAAGGTGTTGCATGTGCCTGTAATAAGAGTGGAAATAAAAATTTTGTTTGCGGGTGCTTTTAAATTGCTTTGCTTTTCAATTCATTTTATTGAAGAGCGTGTAACGACGAAGTCGTTACAAACTTTATCCATAATTGAAAGATAATTTCTGATCGAGCGCGAATGCATAACAGTGTGAATGGTGTGTGTGTTTTGAACGAGTGATGACGTGTGCGAGTTCACGGAATGAACGTTTGATGGTTTTTTACTGAGTGGCGTTGTTGTCGGGGAGGGGATTTTGATATTTTATTTATTTTTTTTTTGTTGCGATGACAGGAGTTTTTTTTGGGGATTGGTAAACGAATCGTCAAAAGGTGAAGATAGTGGGAAGAAAATTCCAATACAATTAAAAATAAAAAATATCCAAATAACTTGGAAAAAACAAAATAATACGTCGTAAAGAAAAAGAGAATAAACCATACAGTTTTGGTGGTAATAAAAAAAAAATAAAATATACGTGTAGTGAGTGGCTTGACTATAACAACAAACAATTAAATTGTTAAAATAAGAAAACTCAAGCCCTCAGTTGTGAAACTACAATCTATCCATAACACCTATAGAGCGAGTATATATTGCGTCGTGTGGAGTACTATTTCTACCGTCGAAGTTTCATCATCAAAATTGTAATCTATCAAATTATCCGTCTAAAAAAATTATTACCAGCGCTTCTTACGGTAACATCACTACGCCAGTGAGCATCTAGAGGCGGGAAATCAGTATTTTTATCATCCGAGAGATTGTGACGTCAATAACTATATTGAAGATAGCGGGATCCTTGTGCATCTGGTCCGGTTGAGAAAGTTCGATTGGATGGTATAACAAATTTTTTTTTTTCCATTTATTTATAATTATTAAATTTAGTTTATTGTAATTTTTACTTGTTCGGGGCCTTCTTGGATTTTTCCTGTTGAAGGAATTCCTGCAATTTTTGTTTCCTTTTTCTTTTGGGGTTCATTTCAGATTCTACTGGGTACGGAGAGCTCTGCGGAACCAGCGAGGACAAATTTTTATGCGCCCGGGAACAAATCACGGAATGGTTTCGAGGAAATCCAAGTCTGTTCGGATATTTCTGTAATTTTTTTTGTTTGCCTTAATTAAAAAGAAATAAAAAAATGTGTTAATTTTGTTATACTACAGAGATAATGTCGTAATTAATTAAGTTCGAAGAGTGGCCATGTGTGTGAGGTGTGCGTATTGATCTCAAAATCCGTATAGGCAGCTAACTCGACCCTGAATGGACACCACCACAACCCCACGACAGACTGCGCGATAGCCAGAGCAAATGCTGCAGGTGGTGACTTCGGGGTAATTCTGTTGGCGGGGTCAGCTTCCGGTTGACCTCGTTACAAGCGCTTTGATTAATTCTCACTTTACAATGAAAAATTTAGATTTTCACATTCAAACAAATAATAAAAAACCTGGCAAAGAAGAAACGTTTCGAAAAAGAAATATAATTCTCAAGATAATACTGTCCTGAGGAAGGCAATAACAAATAAATGTATATATCTTTTAAGCTAAGTTTAGCTAGATTTTTAGAATATTTGTGGCGTACAATCGGCAACCTAGAATTATGAAATTTCTTCATTCTCCAACTCACAAAAAAATGTGCTGTAAGCGGTATCAACATTAAAAATAAATACGTTTTTTATTTGTGAATTTGGTGTTGCTTACAGCACATTTTTTTGTAAGTTGGAGAAATCTTTTTAGGCGGCCGCTTGCTGGTTAAAGCCTTTTTATGTGTCACAATTATTCAGAACCTTTTTCCTTATAATTTCTAATGAAAATAATAATTGCCATAGTATAGTTACTAAAGTTTTTGCAGATATTGATGCCATGAAATCAACTCGGCTCGACGGTAGTAACCCAATCGTTTTTAACACTCTAAGGTGCTACAATCAATAATCATTTCGCTTCTGGGATATCACTGAGGTATCAACGCAGCAAATTGATCGGCGATTTACTTAACGAGTTTACTGTGCTGTGGTTTCTTAGACTAAGAACTTTTTTTGCCGCAGAATCCAAGTGGTGGTGGATTGCGGAACTTTCGGCATACATTAAATGTTAGTTTCCCTCAGTGATCCGTCATTACAGATTAGATAAATAAGTTTGATCATATAACTTATCAATAATTTATTAAAGACGAAGTAAAAAGATATAAAATGTTCGCTTTACTGAAATAGGTTCAGCTTTTGACAACGCAAAGACAAATCAACCTGAGAGGTTAGGCAAAGAGCCAAATCCAGCATGTACTGCTTAATATGGGGGATCAAGGGTCTTATTTAACAAAAATCGAATGAGGCCTTCTGGCAATTAAATTTATGTTTTTCGAGATTTTTTTGGGGAATTTTATTATTGAGAAATCGTGGGGTTACCAATTCCATAAACAAAAAACTTTTAAAATATTGGATTGTGGAGTTTAATTTGAAATTAAACTTTAAAATGGATATTAAAAAATTGGATTTGTTTTTGTAAAGTTTAAAATAAATGTTTTATTTTTTGCTGGGAGTAATGAATTTCGAATTTTCGTTTTTTGGTATTACCCTTATTCCAATTCTTAAATGTTTTTATACAAATTTTATTAAATTTTCGAAACGTTACAATTGAAGATACCTAAAGCGCAGACAATTTAAAACGACCAGCAAATGACCCTTGAAGATTCCATATTTATGTATTATTGTATATAAATTATAAACTAATAAATTAGCCATAATAATTATTCAATTATTACTTGATGTTTCTGAAAACCGTGCTTAAGTAAGTCTTCTTTTAATTTATATTTAGGTGTGCCTTGAAATAGATTATGTAACAAAAAATAAATAAAATACAAAAAAAATCTCTTACCATTTCCTAGTAGAAGTAATCCAAATAGTATTAGCCTTAATGATTCCATTATACACGTTCCTGTCCTCATGTGCAAAAAAATTATAAAATTTTTCCCACCTTCAAAACCAATTTCAAACACTCACACACTAAAACACTCGCCCGGTCTGTTGATAAATCGCGCGCGCGTATATCCACCAAAAACCCTTTTGTGTATTGGATATAATATTTCATATAACTTTTGATTTTTGATACAAATAATAATAGTACTTCTCAATCATTATAGTAGTAATTTGATTTGATTGTCTGAAAGTAAAAAAAAAAATAAAAATTTATTAATTAACAAATTTAGAATTTGTTCAAGAATTTAAATTTAACAGGCTTCATGAGCATAATATTGTATATGAAAGCGGCTCTGTGTACGCTTTAGATACCAAGAAAAATAATTAAAATTTATTGAAATTCTCGGAATCGCTAAATTGTTTTTGGGCGAATCAAGCAAACCAAAAAAATTAATTTAAATATACAAATCCTGGAACATGAAAATAACAATTAATAAAGTTATAACTTCCTTTTTTGTATTTGGTTGTAAATTCTCGTTAAGCTTTTCTGGTAATGTTAATATTGTATAATCGAATTTATCTAATCGAAAGGCTCGGTGAACTTTAAATTGGAAAATTTAATTAGAATTGATGAAACACCGAAATGAAATTTCACAAAGCTTAAGCTGGTAAAAAGTCAAATGAATATATACTTTAACAATATGTATGTATTTTTCCATTGATTTCGGAAATTTAAATCAATTCAAATCCATGTAATTTATGGGTTTAAAGGATCCTCAAGTTTATTGTTCTAGAAGCTTTCCAAACCCATTTATTTTATAATCTTATTTAGCCTTAACCAAAGCATGATACGCCGTTTACATTACATAGACATAGCATAAATTGTGAAGGAGGTGGGAAACCCTAGGAGCAGATGACAAATATGGGTTTAAACTGGAAGTGTGCGTTTTCGGATTTTCAAATTAAGATCGATCAGTGTCTAACTGGAGACCAAAATACCGAAATTCTTAAACTAATTGACTATAAAAAAACCTCAATAATAAAATTTCGTGTCCGTCCTTCCATCCTTCCAGATTCCAGTCATAGATTTTTATTATTTTTGTTTTGCCTTCTATGCCCACAAATATTGATGGTTTTGGTCGAAATTGTGTGCATAGATAGATTTTAGTAATACGCAGTTTGTATTAACTTTTGGGTCCATTCGAGTTTAGAATTAGTCCAGTCATTGACGGTAAAAATAGGTCATTACCTCTGAATTCTTACGGACAATACCGATTTTCGTGAAATTTGGAAAGTAAGTAGAGAATACCCTAAAGAACAAAAATTATGTAGTGCCGATGGGTGCTTTTACCCTGGGGGTGGATGCCACCCCTTCTAGGTGGTGGAAATTAGTACACTCAAAATAACCACAGAAATCGATAGAGGGATGAATTTTAAGCAAAAAATATCGTATGAAGTTTTTTCGATAAACCAATATTTTTCGAGTTATTCGCGATTTAAAATGTTGATTTTTCATCTAAAAAATGCATGTTTGAGAGCAATCCGAGAATTTCCCAGAAAAACGCGATTGATTTTGTACGATAACTTCCTTAATTTTAAAGATGTTTAAATGTTCTAAAAACCATTTTATAGGGAATTTCAAGGGGTATAAGGCCTGTAAGGTTGAACTTCCTTGAACCCTACGTTTTTGAGATTTCTGAATTTAAAGAGTTCGGGGAAGGTTGTCCTCGTATTCAAATACAGTCTTAAAACGGTGATATCTCGATTAATTTTCATCCTAGAGAAATAAAAAAATACCGAAATTTTTTGCAAGAAAATCCTTAATTTTTGTACTTTCGCATTTTGTACGTATATTCTCTAGTTTCTGAGTTAATGTAAAAAAAAAGAAATTTTTTCAAAAATTTGAAAAATCATTTCAAAATTGATTCAAACTTCTTTTCAAATCTAGACATTCTAAACCATTCATACTTTTAGAACCTATTGTTAGTACCTAAATAAAGTATATTGTAAATGGATTACGTTTAATTTCAATTCTTGCGGTTAAGCCAATTGCTTCATTGCTGATTTTTTCTCCGGAAAAACGAGATCCCCATTTTATTTTTATCATAACTCTGCAAGTTTTTATGCTAACGACTTTTACTGCAGCTAATTTTAAAGGTTCTTTCAAGTACTTGAAAAAACATTAACAAGTTTTTTTCCAAAAATTTGTCGTTTTTCCGTTATTTAATGTTGAAAGGTTTGAATTCAGTTTTCGGCGAACAAATAGTCACTCTCAGCGAGCCACAACTCGGTTCGTATTGCATCTAAACAAATAAAAATAAACCAATCAATTTGTTATTTTATAAGCTTTATTTTAGTCCTGAAAGATTTTTTGATGAAATGCAAGGTTTTCGAGTTATTTGTGAAAAAATCGCTCTAAAACATGCATTTTTAGATGGAAAACCAACATTTTCACTCGTGAATAACTCGAAAAATATTGATTTATCGAAAAAACTTCATTCGATATTTTTTGCTTAGAATTCATCCTTCTATCGATATCTGTGGCTATTTTGAGTGTACTAATTTCCACCCCCTAGAAGGGGTGATACCCACCCCAGGGTAAAAGCACACATCGGCACTACATAACTTTTGTTCCTTGATCCATTCCCTACTTACTTTCTAAATTTCACGAAAATCGGTGTTGTCCGTAAGAATTCAGAGCGAAAAACCGTCACTGACTGGACTAAATAGTGGAAGAGAAAACTCCCAAACAGATGTTCTCAAAAACGAGACCGACGATTTTTTTGTTATGTTGATGGTAAAAGTGACAATATTTATTTATTTATTTATTACCAGCACTAACAAATAGCATTTATGTTACAATACTAATAGAATATGTACATATTTAAAAAAAAGTGTTACAAGTTCATCATTATCACATCATTATTTAGAATACGACGATTAAAATATTTCTTGGTACGCGCGACCGGTTCATCCACTCCATAATTCGTACGATGAAAATCATTACTCAACATTAACTGTCGTGGACGAAGACTTCTTGTAGGAACATAAAATGAATATAAGTCAAGATACCGGACAATCAATCTTAGCACATATTACTTCCAGAGCAAACCCTGCATGATTCACCTCCCTTCTGAATTCAAGACTACGAAGGTTCAAAAGTGTGCAACGACCAACATAAGGAGGTAAACTACATCCGGCATTTAACCTAGGAAGTCTTCGGTGGGCAAATAATGTAATAATCCGTTTAATACGATCGCTAAAAATTGTATAACTTGAACTCCAGATAAATACAGCGTATTCCAGAATAGGCCTAACAAAAGAAATAATCAAGCATCGAACCAGCCTTAGCTACAGTTATTTCTATATGTTTAGCAAAACTTAGGTTACCTGTAAACAAAACACCTAAATCAATAAACTGAGTAACTCTGTCAATTTCCACATCTTGTAAACTGTACGGAGCTATAATTAAATTCTTGATTTTTGCAAATGACATAGTTTTACATTTGGAGATAGTGAGAGCTAAACGATTTTCGACAGTCCAATCACTAAACCGATTAAGGTCCTGTTGTACCAATAAAACGTCATCACCATTTCGGATATTAGCGTAAATTTTAAGGTCATCTGCAAATTATAACAAACACTTAAAATACCTGAAACATGTAACAATATCTTTAACAAACAGAATAAATAATAATAGACCTAAATGACTACCCTGAGGAACACCAGATGAGACTGTGAACTTCTCAGAATAATTTTGACCAATACGTACCAGTTGAGACCTTTGCGACAATTAGAAATACAATTAGAATTCAGCTTACTCAATTTATCAATTAATATCTTGTGATTAATTTTGTCAAAGGCTTTGCTGAAATCAGTATAGATAGTGTCAACTTGGGCACATTTTCTAAACGAGACATCGTATCATTAACAAATACCGCCAGATTGGTTGTCGTTGATCTACCAGAAAAAAAAACCTTGTTATTGGGGAACAATTATGTTTTTGATATTAAAATAAATACAATCTTTGACCAATTTTTCAAAAAGTTTATGGATAACAGATAAAATAGCTATTCCTCTATAATTCTCAACTAAATTATTTGGTAATGATTTAAATACTGGGAGTGCATACGAGGGTTTCCAACACTGGGGAAAAATATCTTGCCTATGCCTGTAATTAAATAAATGAGCTAAACGTCCACTTAAGGCTTCGGAACAATTATATAAAAGTAATGAGGGAATACCATCAGGGCCCATAGACATTTTAGTTTTGAAACCATCTAAAGCCGTTTTAATTTGTTCCCTCGTAAAAGAAGAAATACCGTGAATATGATTATTGACAATGTCATGGATAACCAACAGACTTCCTTTTAGAGTTTATATAATGCCAAAAGCACGATGATTTGACTTGATACCAGATTCAATTTCTAAATTGATTCAAAACCTTAAACTCATGCCGAAGATGAGAATACAATGCATAATCAACAGATGCGTTCGTCCGGTTTTACGGTGATATAAATAGATCCATCCCCGCATACAAAATTTCGTAAAACCGGTTAGTCATAATTTCAATATCCTTCAAATATTTTCCAGATATCCATTTAGAGAGACATAATCACCATTACTAAAATCAAAGGTTAAAATATTATCATTATAATCGTCAAAACATTGAAAACTTAATTTAATTAACAACGGTGTATGATGAATGCTTGATGAGCGAGCCAGGTCTTCACAAGGTTGCACAGGTGGATGCAAATTTTCGTCAGTAAAAACCAGATCCAGAAATGAGCCATTATGATTGAGCACTTCATTATGTTGCCTTAAACATCAAAAAAGGAATCAATCACCAAGCAGGTATAATTAGCAGTGTTACCAAATGGTATGAGTATTCCCATTCCGTCAATTCGTTTCCAATCTAAGTTTGGGAAATTAAAATCTTACACGATGCATAAACTATCATTTTCTTCCATTTTGGGCTGAATCTTATTTTTAAATATTTCAATAAATTCATGAATGAATTCACCAGTAGATTTCCCAGGAACATACGTAGCACAAACGAAAAAATTTCCTTTATTTATTTATTTATTTATGCAGAGAAAAGTCTACAAATTTGACTTGAATTTATGACATATTGAACAGGGTAGAATAAAAATTTAATTAAAAATAAAAAAGAATTAAAATTGACATACAAATATTTTTAGGTTGGAACAAAATGTTGCTTCAACCTACGTTTAAAGCTGTCTTTACTTAAAGCAAAATGTTGCTTCAACCTACGTTTAAAGCTGTCTTTACTTAAGTGAAAGTCGAACAAATGGTCGATTTTATTAAAACTCTTCGACATCATGGTTACCGGTTCATTGTCACCATAGTTTGGTCTGTGTTTATTCAGATGAAGGAACTCATGATCTCTTAAATTCCTACTCGGTGCCTTTATTTTAATTGATTCCAGTATGGATGGTGCATCGATTTGATCAAGTAAAATATTTCCAATAAACGAACACTTTAAAAGCTCTCGTCTATTTGCCAATGTTGTCATTTGATAGGTTTTGCATCCAGTAGCATATGATGGTAATCGCTTCAGGCTAACGTGGTATGGTAAGTCATGGTGCCTTTAGCCATATTTACCCTTATTAAAAGGATTTCAATGTCGCCGGACACAATATTTATTTGTTACCATTTATATTGATTGATTAGAGCTATTAATAGACCACGTATGAAGGAAATATGTAGTATGAAGGAAAGAATTCCTCATTCTTTATAGCAGGAAACAGTCATATTTCAGTTATGAGTTATTACTATGATATTGTCATAATCTTCTTCCATAACGGATGTAAAAAATGTATCCACTTCTGTGCGCATTCCGCTAGTGTTGTGGTAATATACATATGTATATTAAACCAATATTTGTCTTTAGTCGTATAATTTCCCTCGTCTTCGACACCATTTTTATCACCAACATTATAAATATTAACATTGTTATTATTATTTTTATTATGGTTGACATTATTATTAATAATTTGGACGTAATTAACTAAACTGGTGACTGTATCCGACGGCTCCGTTGGAAAAATTGACGATAAATATCTGGATTCACAAACTCCTTAATCAGCACCCCGCCGGCCACATATTTTCGTCCAGCAATCTGTCCACAATGTTTGCTGAAGTATTCACTTTAAATGAAGCATACTCCCTTTCAAAGCGATGCTTTAGTTTGATTGTTTTGTTTTGTTTCACTAAGACTTTTTAGGATTTTATAGACAAAATATATTAACAATAGTGGCATTCACAAGATTTTTGGATTGGTTACTCAGATAAAGTGAAGAGGCCTTAGCCAACTTCCAAAAAAGTAGTAACATCAAAATCCCCCTCCCCCCCCTCCCTTTAACCAAAGAGTCATTCAAATTGTATTAACCCTGAACAAAAAATGAGAACCCTCCTTGAGTTCTGATTTTTTGTTCAAGGTTAATATACTTTGTATGACGCTTGGGTTAAAGTACGGCGGGCGGTACCGGGTTCGAATCCTTATAGGGGCGGGGTGCAAAAGGGATTTTTCGTTATCTGATTACGATCGGTGATGACGACGAACACATCTATGACCTCCTGTTGAGAGTGTGGAATCCATGGGCCGACCCACCTTTCATGTCAGTACTATAGGCTGGCATGAAGCAATGCAATATGCAGGTGGTTTAAACAAAGGCGGGCTTGTAGCCGTACGTCCTCGAGTTGGCTGGCAACGGCGTAAGGTAGGGAACTACGAAAGAGTTGGGAGTGCCTTGAACCTCAGAAAAGATTGCGGAGATAGAGACAAACAAACAAAAAACAAATATATCAGCCAATTGTTACGTTGCTCACATAATGTTGTGATCTGAACAAACGGCACAAATTTTCTGAACAAAAAAATTGAACATTGTGGATGCTCTTTGAACAGACGAATTTAAATTTTTAAGAATTCGCATCAGTAAACCCTAGATGTATACCTGGATCTAATTATTAAAGGCAGAAGATGAAGAATGGCGAATGCGACATTGATATCAAATTCAATAAGTGCAACTTCTAAATAATTTAATATTAATTATGTCCGCATACATAAATAATAAAAAGAGAATTTTGTCTGTATTAAAATCAAAAACATTTTCTCAGCTTTTTGTAAACAAAATATATTAATAATAATGGCATTCACAACATTTTTCGAGTTATTAATCAGAAAAAATGAAGAGGTCAATCATTTATAATATATCTTCCAGGAAAGTAGAAATATCAAAATAATCCTCCCCCTTACTTTAACCCAAGTATCTCAAGGAAGGTTTTCTTTTCTTGGGGTCAATACACTTTGTATGACTCTTGGGTTAAAGTACGGGGGGATTTTGATATTTTTACTTTTCTGGAAGATATATCATAAATGAATGACCTCTTCATTTTTTCTGATTAACAACTCAAAAAATGTTGTGAATGCCATTATTATTAATATATTTTGTTTACAAAAAGCCGAAGGAATCTTTTTGATTTTATTACAGACAAATTTCTCTTTATATACTTCTACTAATTGGAGGAAAATTCTGTTAGGTGAAGGTTTAAAGGAAAATCAACAAACAAAACAATAATTTAAAAAAATTACGCCTCCAGAATTTTTCTAATATAATTTTTTAACCACATTTTATGAATTAAGTTTATTTTAAGCTTGGATTTTGTGATTTCTGCTTCACTTTACAGCCTGATAGTTTGAGGTATAATATTCACGCTACGAACAAAAATATACCCCACAAACAAAAATAAAACATATCTGGCCAAAATGGTGAATTATTCTTAAAACACTTTCTATTGTTTAAGCAAAATTGTTAAATAAATCTATAATATCTATAATTTGAATTTCGTTAAGAAAACAACATCAAAAATTTTAATTCAAATATATTTTAAAAAACTTCCACCATTTTTAGTTAGCCAAAAATAGTCTAATCAAACACTTTCCACATGTCCACATTTCAAAATGTTATCAAAAATAATTTTAAAATTGCATTTGCTTACACACGCGCTTTGAAATATCGCGTTGTGAAGTATCGCGATTTAAAATATCGCGTTTTTTACCATATCGCGTTTTGAAATATCGCGTTTCGAGCGGATCCCAATATAATAATATCAAGATGCTAGGGAAATGTTCATCAAAAATTACTCGCAGATCTTTAAAATACTATATACGTTCGCTTAAGAACAATATTTGACACCTGATCATGAAGCACTTATGAACTCTTTTCTTAGAATAAGTCATCAAACTTATCAAACTTTAACTCAAGCTGGTTGATGTCGCTCTAATGAACCAACGATGGTAAGTCCGTTTGCAGTTCCACAGTATAGTTTCAGAATTCACAATATGAAATAATTTAGGAACATTTGCATAGAGTAAATAACGTGATTATTTAAAATTTGTTTTATTGAGTCTCCGTCCGGTATCACTATAAATATGTTTGTCTTCCAGTTAGAAACGGTAATAGCATCAATGGGGTTGTCCTCCGAAGCAGTTCTAAAAGGCATCGCTCTACTGTAGTACTGGACATTTTATTCTTAAGCAACATGGGCTGATTTAAAGCGAGATTTCGTTACAAGATCTAAGGATGGGAGAACAAACTTCAAGGTTAAGCGACCAGTGGCATTTCGAAATCAGCAAGCCAATGAGAATGGTATGGATTTTTACCATAGCGTTTGGACTTTAACCCTTGAATGTCAAAGACCGTATTGTAATGACGAGCCAGATTCAACATCTTATAGATTTGTACCATAGCGTTTGGACTTTAACCATTCAATGTCATATATTCGTATTGTGATGAGGAACCAGATTCAATTTTCAATGTTGAATATGAAACCCCTTTGATATACCATAAACGATCTAATCAAAAGTTGCATAAGCTGGGAAGAGACATTGAAGCGTTTCAGAGCTTCTCCGTGTCCTACCTCGCACGGCAGCCGTCCTCCTATTGTGGACGCGTTCATACCAGAATCAACAGTTGAGTGTTCAGTCTCTGCCATCCAAGCCCTAAGAGGAACTCCGGTTATTATCCTATAGCGATTTGACATGATGTCTACAACACCAGCCAAAATATCTCCAGTGTGTTTTAATTGTTTAGACATTGGTCATATGTTTAATAATTAGCCAATTCCGGCGACTGAAATATTTTGCTACAAATGCGGGTTAAAAGGCACAATTAAACCAATGTGCAGGTATAATATTTCTTCTCTGCTATCCTTTCGAGATCAGTGATTGTCGACCTTACTCTGAGGTCCTAATAAATTCTATGCTGTAGAAGGATCTATTGGACAGTGGAGCCAGTGTTATTGTGTTGGGATGTGATTCGACACATTACTATCTAATCCTTTTATCTAGCGGACGGGTTGAGCAAAAATGAATTATTAGTGTAAGCTAATAGTAAAGCTATAATAAAGCTGGAAAATAATGTACGAGGAGCTGGACGGGATGTTTGTTGTGTTTCGGGGTGGTCGAGGAAACACAAAGTTCCTGGTGGTCCCTGATTACTCTGGCACATAAGGCCAATGGCAAGATTGGCCTGTACCTGGATGCGAGAGAACTGAACAAGGCAGTTTGGATCAGACTAAGAGTAAATTGTATAGGCACATAAATCTCCTACTTCAGCACACTCGGGCATCGACAAAACACTTGAGCGGCTGCAGAGGCAGTTTTATTGGCGCCGCTTGTCCCTGCAGGTAAAACAATACATTGAAAGTAAAATGAATAAGCCTGTCCATTATTCTACAAGGCCAGGTATAAAATCGGCGGTTAAATACACTCGGCTGTTTCCGAATCTGTTTGTAGACTTTTTGGGGCCGTATAAGCGGGGAGATGCCTATATTAACATTGTTCTCGACCATTTTTCTATGTTTTTCTTAGTAAAACCTTTGCCAATGCTTCTTTGCAATGCTGAGATACTTACTACCGATAACGGAAAGCAGATTACTTCTATAATTTTTAAGGAACTATTGGTAAAATACGGTACTGCTCACGTACGTACTCCCATTTATTTGTTTCCGTGCAATGCTTCGGAGTGAGTAAATCGGATGTAACTGGCGACTATTCGTTGTTATCTGGAAGACCAGGAAAAAAATGATTTGCAAGAAGAGGTGGCCGCTTTGCGTAATGCTATTCATGAGTTATCCGTCAGTGCAATCTCCTTATTTCCTCGTGATTGGACGCATAGGACGCTCCATAAATCTCACTACGATTTGCGAAAACTGTTATCTACTAGGGCTGACGCTAATGAAGTTCAGATCATAAGCGAAAACCGGATAGATTGCTTTAAGTAATGCTCTAAATAAATTCTCAGCTAAACTTGTTACTAAGTTTATTTCGGAATAATTATCGCAATGGTTGGAAAGATAGCGTGTAACGTCAAAAACAAGCGTCAATTCTTTGTTGCATGGTAAACCATTAGGTACTTACCATGCTAAGTATCTTAATCGTCTTCTTCATTTCCTTATATGCTGTAAGAAAGTTCTCGGGTGTGAAGCATTCCTGCGTTTGTTACGCATGTGGTGGGTGTCGTTCCGTGTGTTGGTCCTTTTTTTTATGAGCGAAAACCGGGGAGACAAATATTTCCATCACTTTGCTTTTTTTGTGGTTTAAGTGTTCGAAGGTAGATGCAGGCAAAAAAGAAGAACAAACAGGAGCTCCTGAAAAAGAATTGTCTTTTTAAAAAAAAAGACAAAAAATCTTTCTTTTTTTTTGGAGAGAAGAAAAAAAGAGTTCTAGTTTGGGCGAGCGGTCGGAAACAAAAAATAAAAATAAAATTTTAAATTTTATTAAAAAAATGTTGCCCAAGTTTTCTTGCCTCCTTTCATGGTGACCTAAATTCTTTTTTGTTGGGTGAGTTGCTGATCGTGAGTAAGAACTGATTTCAGTCCGAGACTAATGAGCGTGGGGCTGGAACGTTGTTTTTTATATTTTTTATTAATTCTAAGCGGGTACTCTAGCTTCATGTATAAGCTTTGGAAAAAAACATACCCTAGCCATGTACCTAGCCGTCTAGCCATACCGCATTCAAAGCCTCTGCATTCAGGGCCTCTGATTTGATTGTTTTCTTCTAATGGCATTTCGTTACGAAGTGTCGAACCGAAGCAACAATTAAATTGAAAAAAATCGAATGAAAATGAATCGCAAAAGACCGTAATGCAAGAGCCGCCACTAGTTGAATCATCTCACGGTTGGAAAAGTAGAACAAAATGCAAAGAGCATCCAACGTAGACTCACGAAGATTAGAGAAAAATATTTGAATGTACAATGTACTATGTACAGTACGTAGCTAAAGTCAAATAAAATGAGGTGATATGTATCATTGTCAAAGAGTATTTTCTTAATACTGTTTTGCGGTTGTTTGGTTTAAAACAAAATGCGCAAACCATAGAAGTCAAGGTGTCCTTAGCTACACACAACAAAATTTTCAATCTAGAAATTTTAACACAGTATATAATGTTTAACTGGGTTTTAAAGAAAAAAAGAAACACGAAGTCAGAAAGAATCGAAGATTTATGATTTTATAGTATGTCGGACATTATGTAGAAGTAAAGCGTGGTTAAGTTAGTGTAGGATTTACATATAGTAATATGGGATATTCGACACACATTTTTGTCGTTTTCACTCGTAAGATGATGAACACCAACAACATTAAAATTATCGTAATGCTTACATTGAAATAATATCTTAATTTTGTTGTCTACTTCTTTATTGGTTTCAATTTAATTTAGCTTAGATGTTTTTTTAAATTAATTGTTTCATCAATTGATTAATTTCGTGAAATCAATTTTTTATTTCTCGGGAAATCAATTCTGCAGAAATTCTATCTTTTGTCTATATTTAGAACATTTTTTTTTTTGGATTAAGTGAAAATTATGAGACTTTATGCTGAATGAAGAAATTTAATGAAGATTATCGGTTTCTGATAATTTATCATTATATTTTTCTTCGGTGTCGAATAGGTTTTTGTTACCATTCCACTTCCATTTTCACAATAGAATATGTAGTAAACGAAATCAATAAAAATTAATCAATATGAATCTCACTTGTCTATTTCATTGGGTGAATTGGTAGGTATATTTATATAGCAGCTATGTACATATATATATTCAGTCAACACATAAATTGTTATAACCGACACCCTCACCCAAAATGGATTCTTAACATTTCGTTTGTGTTATGTTGTTATTTGAAGACGCAAAAAAAAACTGTATATTGACAGTAGTTGATATATAGTATTTATAGTCATTTCATTAATCGTTTCATTAAAATATAAGAAAAGGAAAATCATTGGAAAAACCTGAAGAAATACAAATAACAATATACTTCAATCCAGCGTAAAACATATAAATTTAGATTTAAAATTCTAATTTGTATCTATTTGTTTGTGCCGATGAAATGCGACAGAGATGTTGTGGCTGTGCGAGACATCAGATAATTGAAGGCGACAAAAAAAATTAATTTTGAAGAATTGCGTATTTTCTTGTATAATAGAAATATATTTTTCTATTATTGTTAATCTTATCATAATAACATGTTGTTGTTGCTGCTGCTGCCAATTTACACACAAAAATACTGTAACTACATATGTCACTACGTGTGAGTTTGATTTTATATATGTGTACGTCCAAGAGTTGGTGATTGTTATTGTTTATTATTATTATTATTATTGTACAATATGAAAAATGTAATTTTCTTTTAGTTTGGTCGAATTGGAAATCCGAACATTAGTAATATAAAACATGGAAGATAACGTAAAGATTAAAATGATTGATATTGGAGACAAGAAGGGATGAAAATGATGAAGTAAATGCAGCAACAACAATGAAAGGTAAATTTATTCAGAAAACTGTATTATAGAAAATTTAATAGAAAAATCCGACAAAACAAAGGGGCACTTTAAAATATAAATAATCTTATTTTTTTTTTTGTTTGGGGGTTTATGTGTATTTATTTTGCTGGATTTGTAACCTCCATGTCCAATTTTAGATTAATTGCGAAATAATAGAAAATCTGTAAATGAAATTTTATTTCAATACATTAATATTAAATTATTCTGATTTTGTTTTGTACAGAAATTCGGATTTTTGTGGTGTGTGGGTCCATAGATACTGATATCTCGTACGACAACTTCAACTAATTATTTTATGGAAAAGAATTATTCGATATTTCATAGTATTGTAAGCACCAAATGTGACGTTGAAATATTGTGTTGAACAGCACAAATTATGCCTTCATTGTACTAAATAGGGAATCTCATCTGTTTTAGGTACAGATTTTGGCAACCAACTTTAATATACAGTGGAATGAATCAGATAAGCAACAGTCGAAGAAAGAGTCCTTTTCGCACAATCCGCACCGTTGTTTTCTTCACATAGCATTGCTTGTAACCGTACTGGCTTTAATTTATTAAACTATACTGAAGCGCAGATTTCTGATTGCTTATCTCTTCTTGATGTAAATAAGGAGGCTGGACGTGATATGGCATTCAAGCCATCATTATTAAAAATTGTGCTGAAAATTTAACTCTTCCGCCGACTCAAATCTCTATATACAGGGTGTTTGGCACATGGACCAAAAGAATTTGTTAGGGGATTGGGTGGATCATTAGCTAGTTTTCACCCATACACCCTACGTCCTAAGTGTCACGGTAATTGAGATATGATTTTTTTTCGTTTTTTATTTAAATCATGTATTTTGAGCCTAAGTAAATCATTATTTGGTACAACTGGTTTTAAGAAAATGACTTATGAGCGTCGAAAGTCTTTAAAATGTGTAAATGTATATGAACAATTTCAACTTCTAAATTCAATATAAAAAAAAAATAAACATTATTTTGAACTTAGGTTTATTTTAAAAAGTTGTCTAGTTTATACCCTTTCCAACGGTATGCTACTGTTTTCATTTTTCAAAAGCAGCTGTAATTCCTTCCATTCAAATTTTTCGTGTGGACAGCTCCACGGGTAGAAATCGACGGGTGTCAGGTCTGGGGACCGTGCGGGCTAAGAAATAGTCCCGCATCTACCAATCCATGAGTTCAGAAAACAATTGTCTAAGTACTCGCGTACCGTTCGATGATAATGTGACGGACAGTCGTCATTTTGAAAGACGATCGACATACCTTCTTCCAAAACTGATAATAAAAGTTCAGGTAAATCGGATTGGTATATGCGGGCTTATTTCTGGGCTTACACGCTCCCCACACCTGACAACCCACGATTTCTAGGTCTGGGGACGTGCAGAGGAATTACTTTATGCAACAGAGTTGCCCACACGAGAAATTTTAATGGAACGAATTATAGCTGAATTTGAAAAATGAAAACAGAAATGCGACTTCGGACAACAACAGTTGAAATAAGTGAAAGGTGTCTTGCATGCATACGGAGTAGAAGAGAACTGTTTGAACAAATATTATAACTCATGTTTAATGAAAACGTAATAAACATAAAAATATTTTTCTTGACCCTGACAACTTGTATCTCTTATTTTGACCACATTAAAAATTATTCCTCCAACATGTAGCATACCGTTGGAAAGGGTATAAACTAGACAACTTTTTAAAATAAACCTAAGTTCAAAATAATGTTTATTTTTTTTTTATATTGAATTTAGAAGTTGAAATTGTTCATATATATTTACACATTTTAAAGACTTTCGAAGCACATAAGTCATTTTCTTAAAACCAGTTGCACCAAATAATGATTTACTTAGACTCAAAATGCATTGCGGAATACAATAAAAGTTATTTCATGCGATTACAATAACAAACAAAAAAAATATGACGATTTAAATGTGAGATTTCGGGTGATTTAAATAAAAAACGAAAAAAAATCATATCTCAATTACCGTGACACTTAGGACGTAGGGTGTATGGGTGAACACTAGCTAATGATCCACCCAATCCCCCAACAAATTCTTTTGGTCCATGTGCCGAACACCCTGTATATAAAAGAAAGGTGTTGGTTCGTAAGCGATAAACTAAAGAACAACTGCATCTATTTTGATAAAAATTTAGATACATGTTCTACTGGTTATGAGGAGTGTTTTTGTAAAGTTTGCTCAAAATCAGTCCACCGGAAGTAGCAGCTTCCAAAATTTTTGAACACATGCACAAACTATTTTATATATAGTATTTCATTGAACATTGCCTATTACCTTATAGATGGTGCTCAAAACATTCGATATTGAGCCACCAGAAACAACATTAACTCCTTATTTTTCTTTGTGTCGGAAAGATGAATTTGCCAAAACATTACTGTATTCCGAAGTACCATGTTACTACACTTGGAACACCTCCCGAAAACAATTTGAACATATCAAAATGGGACAAGTAGTACTTGGACATCTAAATATTACTTTCTTTTACGTAAGTAAAATAAAGTATAGTAATCATGAAAATTTTCGATCTTGAGATTATTGAAGATTTATCTTTTTTGAGGTCCACTGAGTCCGAAAAAGTAGATTTCGAAATGATGTCTGTCTGTCAGTCTGTCCGTCTGTCTGTCCATCTGTATGTCCGCCTGTCTGTCCGTCTGTCTGTCCGTCTGTCTGTCCGTCTGTCTGTCCGTCTGTCTGTCCGTCTGTCTGTGCCCGTCTGTCTGTCTGTCTGTCCGTCTGTCTGTCAGTCTGTGTCGTCTCTACAGCCCAGATGGCTTAACCAATCGAGCTGAAACTTCAGATTTAAACTTTTTTGATAAATTGGGAGGTCCCAGTGAATATTATTCCAAATCGGTCAACCGGAAGTGGCTACTTCCTTGAGCCAGAAAATTTATTTTGCAAATATCTTAAAAAGTATAAGGTTTACAAAGAACTACTTAATACAAAATGTTTCCAAAAAATGAAAACAAAAGAAAAATAACAAAAAAAATGAAAAAAACAAAAAATTGCAAGAAATTTGCATAATGTTTCTCAAAATTCGCTGTTCGTAAAAGAAAGTCGTGTGTTGGCCGCACCTGAATATTTTTCAAGCGATGCATTAGGCAGAATATACAAATGCGGAATGCTACTATTTGCGTTTGCTTTTGATAAATGTTCGTGGTCCAACATCGTTTCAGCATTTGAGAACCGTAAATAATGTATTGTGCGAATCATATCGCGAAGCATGTCAACGTTTAGATTTACTTGAGAACTATGAGCATTGGGATAATTCATTAGCAGATGCAACACCTGCCAATCAAATTCGCCACTATTCTCAATAATACTTTTAACATGCTATCCTTCAAATCCCTTAGCATTGTGGATAAAGTATAAAGATGCGACGACAGAAGACATATTGCGTCAAGCTCGCAACAGAAATACAAATCCTGATTTTCATTACACAGCGGACATATACATATATCCAAACATTAATTCATATAGAGGATGTTTGTTTAGTATTGTAAATGTTGAAAGTGTTGAGTCAATTAGGAATGCCATCACCAAATCGAGCATTTACTGACATATTTGACCGCGAAATACAGCGTGAAAAGAACTACAACACTGATGCATTAAATACTTTTATTCAGTATCAGGTACCAGTCATGAATCAACAGCAAAAATACGTTTACAATACTATTATGCAACCAGTTAATGCAGACAATGGTGGATTATATTTTCTGAATGCTCCCGGTGGTAAGGGCAAAACCTTTTTAATATCGTTAATTTTAGCTTCCATACGAAAAGACAACTTTATTACATTGGCCATTGCCTCTCTGGAATTGTAGCCACTTTGTTAGATGGTGGAAGAACGGCACATTAAGCATTGAAGTTACCTTTACACCTAACAAAAACACCAACATCCAATATTTGTGATAATAACACCAAAAACACCAACATCCAATATTTGTGTTGCTGTGTGGGATGAGTGCACAATGGCTCACAAAAAGTCGTTAGAAGCTTTGGATAGAACATTGAAAGATTTACGCAGCAACCAACAACCAGTTGGGGGTGCTCTTATATTATTGGCAGGTGATTTCAGACAAACAATTCCAATCATCACAAGATCAACGCCAGCTGATGAATTAAATGCGTGTTTGAAAGCATCGTATTTGTGGCAAAATTTTAAAAAATTTACCACTTTCAGAAAACATGCGTGTGCGACAAGCCAAAAATAAAGATATCACTGTAATTAACATTGCCATTCAAAACACAATTACATGCTAAATAAAAACATACGTACAAATCGATTAATAGCGTTATGGATCCAGAAGAAGTTGTTAATTATCCAATTGAATCTTTGAATTCACTAGACTTGCCTGGAACTGCACATCACATTTTACAATTAAAAATTGGTGCGCCAATAATTCTGTTACGCAGTTTAAACCAACCACGCCTTTGTAATGGAATAAGATTGGTGGAAAAAAAAATTACTCAACAATATCATTGAGGCCACCATATTATTGGCAAATACAATGGTGAAAACATATTAATTCCACGTATACCAATATACCATCAGATATGCCATTTGAGTGTAAACGCATCCAATTTCCTCTCAAGGTCAGTCGCTGAAAGAATGTGGTTTAAATTTGGAACCGCCATGTTTTGCACACGGACAACTCTACGTTGGATGCTCGCGTGTTGGAAAAACAACATTATTATTTGTTTTCGCAGAAGACGGCAAAGCAAAAAAATATTGTTTATCAGAAAGCCTTACAATAATCAAGTAAACATAAAAACAAATGTATTCATTATTTAATTGTGCAAGGATACCAAAAAAAAAAACAAAGATCTCAAAATAAATACGTAATATGATAGGGCCAGCAACGCGGGCTGGGTTCTGCTAGTCTTTAGTAAAAGCTTTCGGACTGGAATTTTTCCTGATCCCTGGAAAATATCATTCAATTAGAAATTAGAATTTTCCAGGAATTGCTATTCTTTCTGCCATACCCAAAATTTTCGAAGCTATGATGGAGAGATTTTTGTGTTTCATGGGAAATCTTTTATTTTGCCTGAACAAAACAGATTTTACCTGAGAAGATGTACAATTACCAATGTGGCCTCTTTCTTTGGAAATTTATTCAGGAGAATAAGGCACAAGTTGGTGTCGTTTACTCTGACTCTTCAAAAGCTTTTGATAAAATAATTGGCGCTCCTTCAAAAATTAACTTACCAAAGAAAGAAACATTGTAACATAGTAATGTTTTATTTTGTTTTATCTAAAAAAATAAAAGCAAAAAAAAAATTGAAAATTGAAAATTGAAAAAAATTGTTTACGTGTAATTTCGTTCTCTTTTCTTTAATTTGTTTTTTAGTTTTTGTTTTTGCAAACATTTCTCTATTTTGTTTTGTTTCCTAGCACATCAAACGATGCTGCCCAGAAAAAGACGATTTTGAAACAGCTGTCGATCATACCTATAATATCAGTTTATCGTGCCATATACCTATATTTACTGTTATTCATTTTAATTTATGGATCAATATCACTACACATATGAATGTGTTCATATTTGTCTGAAAAAAAAAAAAAAAAAAAAAAAATCTACAAATTACAGGAAACAAATATCCAGAAAAAATATTTATTTAAAATAAATAAAAAAAATAAATTTTATTTTATAGGCATATTTAGATCTTTGTCACAACTTAATACATTTGTGGAAAACTATCAGCAGAAGCGATAGGAGTGATAAACAACTTAATACATTTGTGGAAAACTATGCAAGGTTGACGAAGCATTTTTCAATTTAATATCCAATTCGCTTCAATATATTCGTCGATGCTATACTAACTCAACGAATTAAGTTAACCAAAACACAATTTAGAAGCGATAAGTCTTAATAATTCATTAAAAAAATTTTACCTTTACTTCAAAATTTGACTTACCGAATGAGAAAATGAGCAAAAAAGATGACCGGAAAGTTAATTTTTGAATTAGCCCCAAATAATTCATTCGATTCTTATCTAAATATAAGCTAGAGATACTAAATTAAGTTCATCCCAGTCAAATAGTTGCAATATTACCTTTCTGATCGGTGACAACACGTTAAGATTAATGATTCTACTTCACATTTATTTCGAATACTTTCTGCAGTGCCGCAAGGTAGGTGATAGACATTGGTCCACTTCAGTATTCACTATTTATTAATAATGTTGTGGAGAGTTTGTTACGAAATGGGTGAGGACTCGATTGAGGTATCCATCGGTACAACAAACAGCACCGCGGACAATCCAGTTGAGGAGGACCCAGAGTATTGAACCCGAACTGAATACACCAATTCCCTTCAGTAATCAAGTTACCTTGATTACTCCTAGAAGGGAACGGGCATCAGGAACGAGTCCTCACTGGGTCATCGCTGACTCCTATTCCTATCCTACGCTTCGTGTCACACTGACCGTGGATGACACCCTAGAAGCGTAGGATGGACGAACCGGACTGTCCGACGGTGTGTCCTCATCCTATCCGCAAACAGATATCTCCGCCAACACCACCGCGGCTTTGTGCACTGACTATTACTCAGTCATGAGGGGTGGTGGTTGGTGATGCTGACGAAAACTTAATATAAGCCGCTGTTTGATTGCTGCAGTTTAATTTGTTGGCCGCACTCACTACATCACTCACCTGAAACAATGTACTATCCCCCACAAACACCCATTTTCACCACCGCGATCACTCCCTGAAAAAAATTAACTTTAAACACACATCATGTTTTGTATTACGTTATAAATATTAGATTTTATTAATTAATAAAGCGTTGTAATTAATGAACTTTTACAAAGGTAACAAAAGAAGTTTTTTTTTTTTTTATTTAACAATTTAAGACTGACGATACGAATAGATTGAACAACAAAAATCCCTTTGACCGCTTTGTAATTGATCCGTCCTGACACCGCGTGGTAAAAGTAAGTGATTCGCTAGTGATCTCCGGATGAAGAGCTCTACTCCCGCAGATCCCTATAATATATTCACACAAAAAAACGAAAACAAAAAAAATACGACCGCGCCACACTAAATTGGTGTCCACGGTTCAAAAAAAACAACCCTCGCCGAGATTTTATCTCCAATACTTACGCGTATCGTCTTTTTTGTTTTCCTTCTTTCTTCTTCGTCGATGGCACTCCGTCCGTTGCAGGAACAAAAATCAGTGCAGGAAAAAACCTCGTGGCAGGATCCAAACTCGTTGCCGGAATCAAAATCCGTTGCAGGAACAAAAATCAGTGCAGGAACAAAACCTCGTGGCAGGATCCAAACTCGTTGCCGGAATCAAAATCCGTTGCAGGAACAAAACCTTTGCCGGAACCAAAATCCGTTGCAGGAACAAAACTCTTTGGCGGAACCAAAATCCGTTGCAGGAACAATGTATTTGAACGCCGGAATTTTTTTTTTTTTTTTTTTTTTGTTTTGTTTTTATTGGTTTTTTTTTTTTTTTTTTTTGAATCACCCTGTTTGGTCGGTACTATTGGCGTTTATCCGTATTATTATTAATTTATAATTAACTCGTTATGAGTATTATTATTAATTTATTAATAACTAGTGTATTGACTAGTCCCCAATTTAGGTTATATTTATACTATTATGTGCTTGTAAAAAATTATGAAATAACTTGCCAATGCTATGGTTTTGTACCGGGTGTCAAAACAAAATAAAACAACTCCGTTTGAACTCCTGTGTGTGTATCTGGATGGCTGATCAACGTCAAAAGAGAATGAATGACAAAATTTGGTCGCTTATATACCTATTGGCACGGTGGTACAACAACAACATTGTTATGCTTATTATTTTTCTTTTTATAAAGTTTGGTGATCATCACGCCTTTACAGGTGAACATTTGAACCAACCAGTTGAGTACGCAACCAAAAAAAAAAAAAACCCACAACACATCAATAGATGATGTTTTGGGTATTATTTGTTTTGGTCTATGTGTTTGTGAGTGTTGTGACAGGTACGATAAATTGTTTTTGTTGTTGTTGAATTAATTTGTGAAGTTTTAATAGTGTTTTATAATAAGTTTTAGTGTTTAATTATTTATTACTATTGTTTCACAAATTAATGAAGAATCATGGACGGGACACTGCAGCGAGGGTAAAAGCGTAAAGGAATTAGATAAGTATATTATGTGGAAGAATATTGCTTTGTGTAACTTTGTGTATTTTTTTTTTTTTAGTTTGACATCCAGCTGGATGCTAAAATTGGGTATGGCCGTGTGTGAAAAAACAAGGAGAAAAAAAATTTGTAACAACAAAAAAAATAAAAATAAATGAAAATTTAAAAAAAAAAGAAAAGGCGAGTGTTTCATTCAATCAAAAAGGTGCCTTGCACCGTAACAAGTTTTAAATTTGCACATTTCCTTCGTTACGAAGATGATATAAAAATATTCGCTCCTCAAACTTGTCATCTTTTCAGTTTGCACTTTTCAATTTCTTTTTAACTTTGAGTTTTATTCTGTTTCCATAGAGGTAATAAATATGCTAACTGCTAAATGCAAAGTGAAAAGTGCCAATATTTTGCAAATTTTACATTTACTTTGCAATTTCTGTTCCTTGAATTTTTTATTATCGAAATTCAAAGTGAACAAAATGTGTAATTTGCTAAGACTTTTCGAATAAATGTCCTATTTTGTCCCACAAAACAGCTTCATTATGTAATTCCTATGTTAATATGTATTTGCAAAGTGTGAGTGATTTTTTCAAAGAAAAAAAATTCACTCATCAATTAGATATTTTCAGAAGTATTGAAGGTTTCGAAATGTTTAAACGAACAATTTTATTTGGGTTAAATTATGACGTATGGTTGCTAGATATTAATTTATTTTATTAAATAAAGCGAGATTTGACTTGAATAATAGGCTAGTTGTTGCACGACTCATCTTGAAATCTTTGCCAATTGGGTGTATTATGCCTGAAAGGCGTATTTTTTAAAGAGAAATTTGTTCCACTTTTTACTTGGATGAAATTTCAAAACTTTATATTACTGGAAAATGCATCAAGGAAAAGTTTTGTAACTAGTATTACAATACCTCATGGCTTACTCATGCTACTCAAAGCTAAATAATCTGAGTAATACCAAAGCAACCTTGATTATACAAGCCATAATCTAAAAAACGAAGCTTTTATAAGGGAATCAGAAACGATGAAAAAACCAAAATTTCCATAGTAAAACATATAAAACATATGAGAAATCACTTTTTTTCCTAAGACAAATTTGTAAATGAAAACGTTGCAAATTCTTAATTATGATTTCTGAAATATTTTCATAAATGTTTGAATTTCAACATACATGAATATCGTTTAAGTAAATCGTTTTCATTTTCTTGTAATAATTGATTTATTTAAACCAAAGTATAAAAAAAAGTTCATAACAACAGCTTTCTGGGGTGCGATTCGGGCTCAGTGATACTTTGAAATGAAAAAAATCTTTTCATTCCCAGCTAGTCATCGGTTTTAATTTTTTTCATTGCATAAAACAAAATTATGCATGCCTTATTGCACTAGAATGCGATTTTGGTTCGATGATAATGAAATCTGATAAAAGTATATCATTGGTATACACTGTGTTTTGCGATTTCAAGCAAGCGACTAATGATAAATTTATGATGACTTTGAAACAAATTCAATAAATTTATCAGACTGATTTTTGTCGATGAAAATTTTTGTCACCGATGATAAAATTTGTACGCACAAAAATTGTTACTAAAATAATGTAGAATGTATTTAATAAGTTTCCAAATAAACTTTTTCTTAAGAAAGGTGATGTACTAAATATGTGGATATATGTATGCTTACAAATGTTTATTTTTTAACTCGTTTCGATACTTCACGTTAAATCTCTCAGTAACTTTTTAGAATCTAAATAATTTGTGTAATTGAATAACTGTAAATTCGAAATCAACGGAAAATTTACTCTAGGAAATTGAAAAGTCTTAACATATTTTAATTATTGGAGAGGAATAAGTGAGGTGACCGTGGAATACTTTCACCAACTATATAGAAAGATTTTGCAAAATGAAAATAATAAAACGTCTTGTTAATTTAGCTTGTGGTGCTGCGGTCTGAATAGGATGGTTTTATAAAGTATTTAAGAATTTTCAAGAGGATTAATATTAGGTTATTTGGCCTTATATTATAGTATACAAGGCGGGTTTTGTTTGAGAAAATATCGATTTAATTTTTTCGGCTTGGCAAAGGTAATATTCATCAATGTTAATTTATCGACAAGTGCATACAAATTCCAAAAATAATTCTCGCTCAACACGTAAAATGAAAAGTAAGAGCAAAAATGTTTTGGCCGGTGCAATGTCGCTTCTGATTAATTGTGTGCGTGTACTATATTCTGTGGTAATAGGATCTTTATCTGCTGAAATGCTTTCTGAAACATTTAAAGATTATTGAGATTTTTTAACAACCCCATCAGTTGCATATATTCAGATAACGACGTTACGTATTCTTCTCGTAGTGTCAATGGCTGAAGAGCCAATTCATCAGCCCAACCCATCCAAAGCCGCCTATACACCGTATTCAACTGTTCTTGCTGAACAACAGCCAACTTCAAATACTAGCCGATCAAGTTCGTATAGAAAACGCAAAAGTTTCCGAAATGAAGAACACGAGCAGTTTGAACATTTTTTTAAATTAGAGGACAAGAAGTTAGACTACCAAACGGAATAGAAAAAAAAGAAGCTATATTTAATGAAGAATATAGCTAAGAAGCAGAATGAACTGGACGAGGAGGCTGTAATAAACATTAATAAATAAAACAACAAAAAATTGTTTGTATTGAAAAAAGCAAAGAGAACGTACTGCGTGTATATACCTATAGACACTAGCGCACTAAGATTTTATCAACTTTTGGTGCTGATGTTTTGTATGTCTCTATATTTATCGTTTTCGGTATAATAATTAGCAAGTATTGAATGGTATAAATATAGCAACTGCAGCTTATAGTGAAAAATACTTGTAGAATACTTCATACAATATTAGTGTCGTGTGTCGCTGTAAACCTAGCATAATGAATAATTATTTTGCCTTTACTTTACTTCTTGATAAAATTCAAACTTTTAAATTTCAAAGTAGGCATAATACGAAAAACAATGAATTCTGATATTTTCTTTGTTTACACCGGTTCAATTTTATCATATCATTTTATCACTGAGACAGAATCGCACCACTGGTCAAATTAAAAAGAAAAGCTTACTACAAATCGTGTGCATTAAGTCAATATACATAGATGGCAGTGGGCAGTAAAAATTTTGAAAAATCGTACCAAAAATAGCCACCTTGGGTAATTTGAGTTCAAAAATTGTAGGAAATAAGCAAACCATATTCAGAAAATATTAAGAACGTGTCATAATTGTGTGATTAAATAATTTTTTTTCGTATTTCTCTGCCAACAATTATAGACATCTAACGTACACTAGTAAAACTAAAGATAAATTTAGCAAGTATTATTTTAATTTGTCAGAGCCAACTTTGATGTATTTTTCAAAATGAAAGTTCGAAAAATATATTTTAGAAATAATTTAAACTTAATATTTTTTTTTCTTTTCGCTGGCGCAACATCCCATGGAGGGATTTGGCCGCTTCATTATGAAGTTTTCGTAATCGTTTTATTAACGGATAATGAGTGATTAATTCAAAGATCCTACATTAACCAGCCGTAATTTTTACATCACCCGCCGGGAATCGAACCCGGGACCTCCGGAGCTTAAAGCAAGCATGCTAACCACTGTGCCACCGGGGCGGCAACTTAATATTGCTGCAGTTAATATTTACTTAATACCAATATACCCTTCTTGTATATTGCTGCTAAAGATATGTAGAGCACTTTTGTATAAACATTTTGTAACATTTTTGCTGTTTTCATTGAAAAACTTGAAGCTAAAAAACACCATTTTTACTATGGATTCCTATGGAAATCAGTGAAAAGTTATACCACTAAAAAAGCTTCTAAAAAATACGTCATAATGATTATGGCTCTATACTCTAGAAGGCTCTGGTAATACTGAACTGAATATTGATTTAATCTAAGACTAACTGTGTGTTTTGAAAAGGCTTTATTTGTTTTATCCATTAAACATTATGTAGATTGATTCAAATTTCACAAATTACTCTTGGTAAAATTGTTTTGGGGATGTGTATCCATCGCCCATGTTCAATCAAATTCGAATTACGAACATGTTATTCAAGTACAAAACGTGTATATTACACCTGCATCTATGACCTATTAAAGAGGCAATTAGTAATTTATCTACTCTAAATTAAAACAGAGACCGAACTATGCAATTCGCCGACTACAGAAAATACAGGAGAATAGTAGAGGAGGGGAGCCGGGTACACGAAGAAAAAAGAAAATAGCAACTATTGGAATTGTTTCACACCTCCTAATACAAAACGTTAGCCGTCGAAAATAATTGTCGAATTGCAAGATTAAATTAATAAAATTTTTTTTAATATATTCTCGGCACAAATCAGTTCCAAATTAACCACATAGGGCCACAGAAAAAAAGTAAAATACAAAAGAACGCCACCACATGTACTAGGGTATTTTAGGTCGCTGAATACAAATCTGAACCCTAAATTGCTCCATTACGACACATTTTTTTAGGTTTGCGAAAAAATGTGACGTGGTGGAGCAATTTAGGCTTCGGATTCGTGTTCAGCGACTCAAAAACCACCCACTACTAATGGTGGCGTTCTCGTGTATTTTTTTTTTTTTTTTGTAGTGCTGTGTAATAAGTGTTATAATTATAAATATATAAATTACTGCAAAGTTGTCAAAGCTTTTTGTGGAATACATATCTCTCACACGTTCCAAAAAAATGCAAATTTAATATAAACCATGCAATGTGAAAATATAAGTTTGGTAATGGCAAATTATATTAAATATACTTTGTGGAACAAGTTTACGTTGTACTTCGCAAGAAATGCTAAGTAATAAGTGAAAAGTTGACGAGTATTTTTTTGTGGGATAGGGCCTTGTACAAAGTTACAAAATGATTTAAATACATTTTGCTTATTGTTGTTGAATGTGGCCAAATGTAATGTTAAATCTCTTTCTTTAGAATGCGTGTACTTATTCTTCAGCAATATTTTCTTTATGATACGGCTATTGATAGAGTTGAGTTCATATCTGACTTGAGTATAATTTTCTTTTCTGATTTTCCTTTACAAAATACACTACTCCAAAAAATTAAAGGAACACTAATTTTTTTCAATGTTTTTAGTGTTTTTTGAAGAGCTGTATCTTTGTAAAATACGATCGTACAGAGATGAAAAGAAAAGTATTTTAAAGCTTCAAATCTCTAGTTTTGAGACTTTTGAGCGGAAAATTTTTGTTTTGTGAGATACCGTTATCACGCAATCATAAGAAAGAGCGCGAAATAAAAAAATTCGATTTTTTTTTTGAAAGGATCCATGGGCGATGGAAATTTTTTTTAAGTTAAACCAATGCATAGGTCGGTTAGCCTGTTAATTAGGCGTAAATTTAATTTCATTCTGGTCTCTCTATGTCAACTTTTTGCTGAGATATCTGACTTTGAATCAAAAAAGATCCTTTTGCCTTTGATCATCGATATCTCAGCAACCAATGATTGCACAGTAAACTTTAGGGCAGCCTTAAAAACTACAGTAAATTTCCTACAAGAGCCTTTAATGATTAGTTGAGAACAAATTTGTTTTTCACCCTCAATACTGATTTGAAAAAAGTTCAAAAAAACGACTTTTTAGGTTGTCTTAGTAAATCTACCGTTACTTTACAAATGTTGATGAAAAGACTAATGTTGCCAGGTCATTTTACAGTTTAATGTACTCCTAATAGCCCTGTATTATTTTCAAATTGATCCATCCAACCGTTTTTCCGGACAGATCGATCAAAGTTTTACAAAACAATTAAATGAACAAGTGATCTTCTAACTAAAATAACGACCTTTTTCACATTTTCTTTAATTATTTGTTAACCCTTAACGATCGTAAGATTTTTTTGCAATACTACTCGCCCATAAGAGACGACAGAAAATTAAATAGAGTTCTGCAATATGACTAATTATTATGGAACTTGGTAATTTTTCATCCGATTTTAGTAAAATTTGGTATGCGTTATTGAAATGGGATTCTAAAACGATTCGTGGATGAAGTTCTGGAAAATGGCCAACTACGAAGAAACTTGGCCATCTCTTATCCGATTTTGATGAAATTCAGTATGTACGATGGAAATGGGATTCTAAAGTGATTTTTGGATAAAGTTCTGGAATATGGCCAACTAGGATGGAACTAGGCTATTGCTGAAGCGATTTTAGTTAAATTCATAAATTTATAGTAAATAGTTCCATTTTGTATTTTCACACTGTGTAACATTGAATTTCCAATGTAATTTATCATAGTGACCGTTGCTTAGGTGATGATAAGTTTATTAAAATATTTTTCAGGCTATAGTCATGTTTTTGCCGGAAGATGGCAGCATCAGCAGTTTTAGTATAGAATTGAAAGAAAAACAATTTTCAGTTATACGTACATATATAATAGTTCAAACTTCAATTTATTTTATGGAACAAAACTGGATCAAAATAATAATCTAGGTAATATATTATGAATATAAGCAAAATTTGTTAATCAAGTCATATTACGTAGTTTCCGAAATCAAATAAAATCAAAATTAAAAAGGTTAGCTGCAAAAACAACTGGAAAGAAAGAAAAGTTGAAAAAATGTTAGGCTTTGTATTTACATTTTCCACTTTGTTTGTGAATTTTGTATTTTGTAATATTTATGCTTAAGAAATGGTCCGACTGTAATCTAAGTCGCAAGATGTATAGACTGCCGAACATACCTATAAGAAACAAAAATACTCTACTACTGGAAAATGGATTTATTGCAAATAAAAATGCAATTGCATTTACGGTCACGGCACGGTAACGCTCGAAGATATTTGGGTTTACTTTGAAAATAATAAAGCTGGCAGTAGCCTTAAAAGCGAAACACGAATGGGAATAAATGGATTTACGGCCTTAATTCTTATTTATAAGTAACCAAAATGAATGCAACAACAAAAATTTAAATCAAAAGGTAAATGAAAAGATGAACTACTATAATCAACAAATCGAAATTCAAAAATCAGGTAGTATTACACAGGCTAGATTGCTGGTGGCAGATTTTCGGTTGCCTGTAAATACGCAGCTGTTGATTTAATTGGTATAGACCGTTTTGGGCAAACAGGTAATGTTTAAATCATTTATTTCGATACACTAGCCGCATTTCTTGACGCATTAGTGATCCGGATCAGATCAAAGTTTACATTGAAAACAACAACAAAAATTAAATTTTTGTGTTGATGTGATCCGGATCACTAATGCGTCAAGAAATGCGGCTACTAATAAACATATTTTTTATTTCCGGTGTATTTTTGGAGTTCATTGCTCCCACGTCTAAATTACAGACATGGTGGGTGCACAGACCATGAAATATTCACCAAAAAACGAGATCTTTCATGATTGCTTTATAGTAAAAATTACAAATTATCTAGTACTCATAATTAATTCTATTAAATCCCGTTTCAAATGCATGTAACTAAAACCAAAATGTCATATGTTATTGTTTATAGTTCTATAGGATTCTCATCGGCCTGTATTACGTTATCAATATTCTACGTCGTAGAATAATAACAACATTCTGCCATCTTTATGAGCTGTCAAAGAGATATTGCAATAGGAATGCAACGAGCATATAATGATAGCTGTTATTCACGAAGATGAAGTTTGCCGACACGCGCCGATAGGCGAGTGTCGTAAATCATCTGAGTGAATAACAGCCATTATATGCGAGTAGAATACGATACTTTGTCCACGACCGAAAAATGTCATTGTTTTATGATCAAATCCTTTAAATACTCCTCAAATAATTTTCGTCGACATTTTGACGTCACAGTTTAATAATAATGAAAATGGCAAGAGACTACTAGATAAAATTTCAAAAATCAAATAATTTACTTGGTAGTATTGAATAATGAAAGAAAAGACTACTAGATAAACTAGCAGTGATTAATGGATATCATTATAAGTGAAGAAACAAACGTATAATGAGCATATTATACGTTAGTCGTGGACAAAATATATTTTTTTAACTGAATAAAGTGACAATAATTTTGTTTTCAGTCTCCCCTTCAAAACACCGCTTGAGTTATAAGATCGGTTGAACGGTTGAATTTAAAAAAAAAAAAATAGCTTTCTGCTGATTTTGCCGGTTCTCATCTTCCAATGGGTTTTTCGTTAACTAACTGTAAATAAAATCAGATTTCTCTTGCACCATTCTGTTCCTTATGAAAAAAAGAAAAAACCATGTATGATAAAGTCTATTTATCCGTATAGGACCGGTTTAATGATCAACTGGGGCCCCAGTCTTGAGTTGAAAGGTAAAAAAATAAAATCATGAGTTGTAGGGTTAAATGTTGATTTACTTGTGATAATTGTACCTTAAAATTGTGATAAAAAACAAAAATGTTGCGTTCAATGGCAAAGAACTAAATCAAAATAAAACAAAAACAATTTTTAAATTTAATAAATAAGATAATTTTGCAAGTTATTGCACAGCATGTTTGCACCATAAACTATTTCATTTATTTGTGGCCAAAGAGATGGTGGCACAGTACCGGAAAATATTTTATATTTTTTATTAAAATAATTAATTTTCTACGTATATACATACGTCTATTGGCTAGAATCTTTGCTTTCCAATACTTCTTCTGGGTTAAAATGTGATGCAGTTTTAAAAGGTTGGAGATTAACATTTATATCCTCTAGTATCAGATCTTGATTTTTTTATCCGCTAATATGACGTTTCCGGATTCAAGAAGCTCTATAAACTGGCTGTATTGAGTTATGAAGCTTTCCGATTTCGAACCACGGTATACGTCGGAGCAAGTATTAATAAATCGTTTTCGTCGATTACTATAAGATATTTGAGTATGTTTGTGGTAATATTTTTTTTTTTAAATGCTGCCAATGGCTTTATTCTTGTATCTTTCTACAATAGAGATATTGCAAAAAAACTAAGTATTCTTCTAAGTAGTCTTCTATGTGTTCACAAATTAATTAATTTAGATTATACTTATAAAATTGATTATACTTATAGCATAAATGTTTAATATATTTACATGTTTATCAGTCCGAGTGAATCTGTTCTTCCTTCTTTGTAGTCGCCTAAATCGCGGTTGTTTTAGTATATCCCTGGGCAATTCGTTGGGATCTGTCATATATAGTTTTGGGAATATTTGGAGTGCATTATTTAATTGTTTCTTCACCCAATACCAGAGTCGTTGTGTATATTACTGTTTCGAATGAACTAAGGGGCATTGGTAATACTGAGAAGTATTTTCACTTGGGTTCGTTGGAGGAGTTCCTTGTTTGACGCGCTGATGGGTCCCCCATCCATAACTGAATAAAATAAGTTTTTATGAGTCTGATTATCGCTTTCAATAGTAAAACATTCTTGTCTAATGACAGCTAAGATTTTCTTCCAATCAGCCAATACATTTTGAAAAACGTCATTTTTATTTGCATTTCTTCTTCAATAAGAGTGACGTTTGCTTTCGAAGCAGCACCTTTTAGAATGCTTGCGTAGGAGATCCCAGAACAATTGAAGTTCTTGGGATCAAAGTTCTTTGATTGTAATTTGCCTTGAGCACCCTTTGCTCATATCGCAATTTTTGATTGATTTTACGTTTTAAATCCAAGTATACTGGATACCCTCTATAATTTGCGGTGTGATTTTTGCCACAGTTTGTAACTATGTTTGGTTTACCCTATTATTATCATTAGTTTAAGGTATAGTAGATTTAGTTCAGTAGATTCAGTTGATTTTTGGTTATGAAATAAGAAAGGCCAACGTAAAGCTTAAAACAGACGTAATAAATTAAAAATAAAATAGAAAGGAAAATTTTAGAGAGGCTAAAAAAATTTGGAGTGGCGTGATTCTGATTAGGTGTCAAAGACAAAAAAAAAATATTAATCATAAAGAAATCATATTGATTTAATGAATTACTTAACTAGTGCACGGTTTATGTGACATAATTTCTCGTGTGAGTGCTAAGATATGTAGATTTATAAATGGTGTGATATGTAATATATAAATGGTTATGGTGGCAGAAATGTAACTGCAAATACCGAACATAAAGACTTGTTTATAGTGAAATAAAAACCCAATCATTAATGTAACCAAAACTTCAAATAAAAATAAAAAAGAAAACAAAAGACATTTATACTTAGATAAATCTGTGTTATTCTGTGTTTATTTTGACTATGTTGTTAAAGAATTAATTATTAATAAAGATAAATGTCATAACAAATAAAAAAAAAAAATACAAACGACTATCGAGTAAAATTATTTGCATATATACTCTCTACTTATTTTGGAAGATATCAATTATCCCAGTTATTGTTAATTACCTAACAAGAAGAGACATTTTATCGTCGGGCGATCAGCATTATTCGATATAAGCAGCCTAGCAGCGGTATCTGGGACAACAACGGTACATCATTTAA